>JAQIXV010000937.1:0-14315 GCA_034700625.1 Tectocepheus velatus
CTCGCCCTCTCTCTCTCTCTCTCTCTCTCTCTCTCTCTCTCTCTCTCTCTCTCTCTCTCTCTCTCTCTCCAAAACAATTTTATCGATTTTTGTTACAAAAATTGATTTGAATTTCAAATTATTTGCGAATAATTATATAGAGATTAATAATGTTTTCGATTACAGTAATTATCCATTTATTATACACTTCAATACACTTTGTATTAATTTAATTAGAAATATGTTTTGCTTTCAAGTCATTTAAAATTCAATTTTATTAGTTTTTCGTTTGAAGAGATCCTTTCCTTTCCCAAAGTATTTGCCAAAAAGTCTTGACTTTTAGCTCAGGAAAAAAATTCAATTCAATTAACCGAAAGAATAATCATGTTTTTGAATGATCTTTGAAAACAGTCTCTCGATTGGAGTCATATGAAGAGTGAGAGACTGACCTTAAAATTAATCTTCAAATTCATTATACGTTTTGTTGTTTTTTCTGATACACTAATGAATCGAAAATTCATTTTTCTTATTATTTCTCAATAACTTTGAGAAAACCAAAAGAAAAATATTGTTTTTAAATAAGTAGAAAAGTTTTTAGAAAAGTATTTTCTCTTTTGGTTTTCTTCAGTCAATTGTCTGATGGCTCTCTCAAAGAGTTGAGACCAAGAACTCCTTGGGATTGCAAACAAGGATTTTATAAATAGTTATGATGTTATCCAAACATTTTTCACTCGAAACGTGTGTTTCCTTTCGGATTAATAGTAAAAAAGCGAATAATAGTTACACTAATTATTGTAATTAGTTTTGCAATTCTCGAAACACTCTCTTATTTATTATTTTGGTTACAAATGAGAAAAATTAAGACAAAAATAATGTTATTCTCGTAAAACAGAGACGACTAATGACTAAACAAATTATAATTTATAAACAATGGATACGAAAATAAATACTCAACTAATGGACAGTTTTCCCGAATATAAATAAGAAATAGTTTTTCTCTTAATGTTATTTGAATTTTCATTAATTAAATGCTTGAGATTTGGGCTTAAATTTGATGGATGTTGTGCTGATTGAAATTGATGTACGATAATCTCTCTCTTAAACCCATCCCATTATTTTGATTGTCAGCCTTGGTTTAAGACCAGACACTCATATCTGTTCCGCTCTTATGAAAGACATTTGAATAAACAGTTTGATTAGAAAATTGCAGTCAATGGTAGCACAGGTCCTGATTTTTTGAAAGAAAACTTCAAATAAGTGGATAAAAACCTATTGTTTTACTTTATTTGTCTATTCATTTGAAGTGATACTCAACAAAAAATTTTGTAAAATTGCCAAAAAACTGAATGACAAGAGTCCTTCCCTTCCCTCGTAATATAGTTTACATTAACTTTTTTGTTCAGTCAATTTGCACATCATTTTGATGTTGTTTTGCTTTTTTATTGTCATATTGTTTGTGGAAATCATTGTTTTTGAGGGAAAATCATAACAATTTTGGATGAGTTTCGCCAAAGAATTTGTTGTTCAAAGAAACCAATCATTTGTTTAGAAATAATCGTAAAGTTATTTGAAAATCAGTCAAACATTTGATTCATTGTTTTTAGGCGAAAGAGTTTTTACGATTTTTTGTTATTTCATGTTTTTTCAGTCAAAGTCATTTAGAAAACTCATCTTTCATGTTTGATTTACTTTCTCTTGACAGCTAGATTATTACCAGGATAACATTTTAATGTTCAAAACACTTTCACCTGTTTTCTGATTATGACCTCAAACTTTGAATTTGAATTAAATTTAAATATTTTGCTTATTATCCTTCAAAAATGTGTTATCTGATCAATAGATTGCCACTTTTGAGCTTGGTTATCCCATTCTATAGGTCATGATTCGAAGCCATATCCACCCATCCCTCTGAAGCATCATTGACTCAATCAGATAAGCCATAGCCGTCTTCAATAGGAATCAGTCGATCATAAGTGGAAACGTCTGTCAGACAAAAATGCGGAGGAGTTTTAGTATTGATTTTTGTGTTGACTTTTTGTGTTTCAAAGCAAAAGTCTTATGGAAATTGATTTCACTTTGAATTTTCAATTAAGGGATCAATTATTCAAATCTTATTTATTTATTGCTTTATTTTTTTGTCTTCTGGTTAATAGGTTTTAGAAAAAAGACTTTTGTTTTTGAAGTTTTATTTCAACAGATTTTAAAAGTATTTATTGAAAAATATATTTCACAATAAACTAAAGACTTTTTTCCAAAGATTTGTATAATTTTTGATTTCAATCAGATTTTTCTGAATAACAATAACTGAAAATCTATTGAAAAATATATATTTTGCATAAATGTGTTGCAAAATATCTAAATTCAAGGCAAAAGACACTAATACTGAACCATATTTGGCGTTAAATTGATATAAAAACTGATTTTAAATCAAAGAAACTTCACATAAATTTGTCATAAATTCAATTAAATTAATTCAGTTGTTATTCAATTGACGGCCAGAGACTGAGCTCATGGTTTATTATAAACATAGCTATTCTAGAGCTACACTTCTGGAAAAGAGCAAGAACTTTAATAAAATACATTACAGAAGTTTCCCAGGAATTTCATTTTGTTTGAGTGAATAATAAACACATAAAATCATTTTTTTTCTCGTCTTGTAGTTAACGATTGAGTTATTTTAACTTGATTAAATCGAGACCTGATAAATGAGCAATCAACAAATTGGTCTCAACTTGGTGTTACTCAGCTCAACATATCTCTGAAGCCCTGAAATCATTGAATTCTTGTTAATTTTGTGAACTATTTGTTATGAAAATAAATAAAACGATAACTACTTTTACGTTAAGTTATTCATAGGATTGCAGTAAAACACCTACTCCTCTGACTGTCTGCAGATACATCTCAAAACAGATTTGACATAATATTAAGACCTTATTATGCATTCGCTATATCACTCCCTTCCCATTCAATTAAGTGGCTTTCCATAAGAAGTTCGCATAAATTGAAAAATTATATATATTTTTATTTCTCATGAATTTTAACGAATTGTTTGCAATTTTTTGGGAAAAAATTTGTTTTATTTCTCCTCTCAATTGAAAGCGAAAGTTATGTGGAATTTATAAAAAAAATTATTATTATTTTTATTGATTTGATTGACAAACGAGTCCTGAATTTTCAATGAATCAAATATCAATTTATTTTAATTGACTTTTTGCAGGATATTATTGGAATTTGTTTTGATTTGAATAATCAAATTGATTTGAAGCGATGAATAGGTTCCTTGAATTTATCAATCAATTGGTAATTCAAACAATTGATCTGTCGATAAGTCAATGACAAATGTAATGATTTATTTGTTTATTAAATAAATGTTTGGATCGAGAAAATCAAATTTCGAGGAAATCCAGTCAACGAGTGATTTAATCAATTGAATCAATGATAAGAGGAATTGTGTTTACAGACTGTAATTTTTATATTTAGATGTGTAAGGGCTAAAAATAATGGGCAAAAATCAAATCCATGGAAGAAATTATTTTTTCTCGGGAGGGAGAGGGAGAGAGACCTAATGTGATGAGTTCAATAGGTGAATTGAATTATGTGAGCCATGAACTCCTCAATTGACTTAATTACCATTTATTTGGTTTGAATATCAAAAGCGATTTCACGAGAAAAAAGAGTTCAGAGGAATGTCTTCATTGATTTGTCTGCTAAACAAATGGGGAATTAATTCAATAAAATTTGAATAATTTTGTTTGATATTCAATTCACTCTATGATAAAGTTTTTCGTATAATATTAAGTCATTTAACAGAAAAAATATATATTCAGAGACGAGAGGAGAGAAAAGTCATTAAAAATTGATTTCGCAAAACAACAGCAAAAAACTAATAGAAAATAAGAAAAAAAAATCTCATAAATAATTCAATGACTAAATGGCAATAGAAGTGAAATAATGATATAATTGTTATTAGAGTTGATATCATAGGCTATCCATAAACCTATTGTGAAGTTTGAAATAATTATTGAATGAAAAAATTCTTTATTTGAGTACATATTTATTCTTAGAGTGAGTTCTGGTGATTGTTATTATCCTTGACTTCGAGCCGACCCTCCATTAGAAGACTATCGCATCTCATAAGACGATCATATATTTCATTCACATAAGTGGGAGAACCCAATCGTTTAGGTTTTTCACAGAAAAATAATAAATAAAAGAAGAGTTTGTCTCAAATAAATGATTACCAAAAGAGTTGTTCCGAAGGACCGACTGAAGAGTAGATCACAAACAGAGAAAGTGATGTAATCAATTGAGCTATTGATGGCTTTTCCCAGTCCGTGCTTAAGACCTGCCCCTATCTTATGATAGCTATTCATTTCAATTGGTCTCTCAATGAAAATAAAGTAATACTTTTATGGCTTTTCTTCTGAATAATTAGAAAACATCTCAAATAATAGAGTCATTCCTTTTTTATTACTCAAAACATATTCTGGTCTTCTGTTTATTTATTCTTATTGAAGAAGTTACCACTCCTTCTAAGATCTGAGAGGACTTCCTAAATAAAAAGCAGTCGTCTCTCTAATGATTTTGGCAATGGTTTAAAAGAAGTCTTTCCTTTCAATTATTAATTCAATTATTAGTTAAATTGGTTTCTGAGGAAAGAGAGTGAAACCGATTTTAATCTTATTTTTTATTTTCCTCTAATCTTATAATAGTTTTAGGTTTTAATCTTTTCAATAGTTTTAGACTTTAATTATGATTTAATTTGTTGTTTGAAACAAAAATAATACCGAAATAAAAGAAGAATAAAAAATAACAAGAATTTCAATTTTCAACAAAAGATTTGTTTTTTTTTCACTGAAGTTGTTTAACATCTAATCACAAAAAATGTTAACAAAATATTTGATTTTCGGATTTATTTTGCTGTTGAGTGCCGTCGACTCGCAATACATCAAAAGAGTGAGTAATTTATTGAATAATAATAATGAGAAAAATAAAAATAATCTTAGAAATAAAAATTGGAAATTTCATTATAAGTCTAATCACTGTCTAAATTGGATTTTAGTCTCCCTTTGAATTAATTTTCAAATCAATGTTTAATTTGTGCGGAAGTGTTGTATAATTCGTGAGAAATGTTTTTCCTTTTTATAAGATTTTTAGCCAAATTTTTTTCATTTTACCCATAATTTGAGTCCGAGTTTTGAATATTATTCTTAAACTCTAGTCTTCTCTTCAATTGGTTTTACAGATAAACCCGTATTCGAGCTCTCAGTTCATTAATTTAACTTGCTTATCTTTGTTTTAAAAGTTGTAAGAGCGCCTGTTCCGTACAATTATATATTTTTAAGCAATATTTTTGACCCTAATATGAAAATCTCAATAAAATTGTTGAAACAAACGATAAGATGAGTAGAAAACTATAGGTTTTTAAAAATATTTTCAATTCATTTGTTTCAATGAAAGTTAATTTAATTTCGTGAAAAAATCGTATGTTTTGATAAAATGCTATTAAAATATGGGTTTTTAGATCTCTATCTCTAATACATGTAATTAATTACAACTTTTTTTGGGACTACACTCTCAATGTTTGGGCATTTGATTTATATAATCAAAACACTTATCACGACTTCAATGCTAATTCAAAACCGTTTGAAACATTGTTTTTAAATAAATCTCAATTTTAATGACAATAATAACGAAATCATTGAATTTAAATATAGTTTTGAAATTAACTCCAAATTTAGTGATAGACTTGTCATCAGATTAATGCAATTTTGTTGTGTTTGCAAATCAAACACAACTTTCTTTAGGCCATCCATTAGAGTGCCATAACATTGAAGGATGAATTAGTTTTTTCTGATTATCTTTTTATTTTTGAAAATCTTATTAAATGTATTTCTTGTGATAATTGTTAGCAAATAAATTGAAATAATTGTTTTCTTCAATTTGTTGGCAACTATTTCAACACAAAATGAGTTGAAAAAGTATTTATCAATCGATTCAAGGCTTTCCAAACACTTATCAAATGCTAAAACGATTGAATAGATTTCTATTTTAAGACTACTTTTTGAAAATCACTTTTCGTGAAAAAAAGTTTTAATCATTTCTCATAAAATTCGACATTAATTTCAAATCAAAAAATATTGTTATTAAAGATTTTGAGTAATGAATAAAACATTTGATAACTGCTATTAATAGACGCGCCGACAGGGAGTCAAAGGTTATGGGCCTCAGCCTCAGTACAGACCCCAATCCCAGGCTCAAGCACCTCAACGAACCCGACCCCGTCCCCCATCTCGACCGCAGCCTCAAGAAGAAGAAGGACAGGTCAATAGCGCCGAAGGAGAGGCCAATCCCGAGCCTCCGATATACGGAGGAGTGATGGGAACGCCTGGAGTAGACTTTCCCGGTTATACACAAATACCGAAAACCAGTTTCAAGTGTACTGGTGTTCCGTATGAGCCCGGAATGTATGCCGATCAGGAGACACAGTGTCAGGCATATCACGTGTGCTTTCAGGGAAGGAAAGAGAGTTTCCTGTGCGGAGTCGGCACTGTCTTCAATCAGGCGATCCTCGCCTGCGATTACTGGCATTCAGTGGACTGTTCGGTCGCTCCCAACTTCTATTCAGTGAACGAAGAATTGGGTAAATCACACAAATCTTGTCGACTGTTCTTCTTCTCTGACTTATTATCTATTTTTGATATGAAGGCAAAGCGGGTGCAGAACCCGGACCCGGCGCTCCTCAGAAGCAGCCCCAACAACAGTGGAAACCAGCAGCTGCCCGCCCACAACGACCCCAACAGCCTACATATCAACAGCCGGATCAGCAAACTGAATACATTCCCCAACAGCCCCAACAGCGCCCTCAACAACCACTGCCCTCTTCGAAAGTCCGACCGAATATCCCTCCGAGAGCGCAGCCATACCGACCCCAACCCGTAGCCCCTCAAAGACCGCAACCGCCGCGAAAAATACCCCAACAACAGCCTTATCCCCAACAACAGCCTTATCCCCAACAGCCATACCCTCAACAGCCATACCCTCAACAGCCATATCCACAACAGCCACAACAAAGACCATATCAGCCCCAACAGCAGGCAAAGGGACCACAACCGAGACCAGTGGCTCCGCGTCCTCAACCATTGCCGCAACAAAGACCGTACGCACCGCAGCCACAAATTGGTAAGACATCTCCTCCCCGTCCTCCCCGACCACAACCATATATTCCACAACCATATCCTCCACAACCATACCCTCAACAGACATACCCTCAACAGCCATACCCTCAACAGAGACCATACTTTCCGGAAAGACCTATAGTCCAGACTAAAGAGGAGGAACCCATCGATTATTACGGACAGAGACAGCAGTCGTATGACTATTGAGTTACAGAAGACATGTTTTAATGAAACGATTATTTAATTAATTGATTAGTTTTTTAACAAAATTTTCCTTTGATTTAGACATTGATTAGAGAATTAGAAGAGTTTTTATGGTTTTGTTAATTAGTTTTCTTCTCTTTTTTACTTCCATTCAAAGGATTCCAATCATATCATTAAAACTGCTGTAAAATTGTGGCCAATATTTAGGTCAACGAAAATCACTACTGTTTTTGAATAATAATAAAAACCGTTTTTAAAGACAATAATTATCAGAAGAATTATCAATACTTTTACTTAATTTTTCCGAATTTATGGAAAACTTTTGGGGCTTTTGCTTAGGATTTGACTTTAGATTAAACTTTAATCGATTAATAACTAATCGGGAATTCGGTTCACATTTGAGAAGAGCTTTAAATAATTCATTAATTCTTTGGTTTATATATTATTAATGAATTCCTCTGAATGTCTGCTTAACGTTCATTTCCAGTCATTAACCCATTCCTAACACATCTAACCATTAAAACAATGATTAAAATTGAATTTCAGGCAAAACCCGTCCCCGACCTCAACAACAGAAGGGCGAAACTCCTGGCGCTCCCCCGCGTCAGAAACCGCAACCACCGAAGCGACCGATAAGTAAGACCAGTCCCCCAAAGAGTAACGTTATCGGACAGACGAGGACCAGACCTCCAGTTCAACAGAAACCACAGCCAATCGCACCCAAGCCTCAGCCCATACCCCAAGAGGAGGAACAGCCAGAAGAACCCCAATTAATTGAGGAACCAAAACAACAACAGGAAGAGGCGCCCGAAGAACAACCACAAGAACCAGAGGAACAGCCGGAGGAAGAACCGGAGCAAAAGCCTGTGAAACCTCAGAGACCACCGAAGAGACCCCAACCTTCCAGACCTCAACCGCAGCAAAAACCTGAACCACAAGAGCCAGAAGAACAACCAGAAGAGCCCCAACAGGCAGAGGAAGTGCCACAAGAAGAGGCCCCACAAGAACCGGAGGAAGAGTTAGAAAAACCTCAGAGACCAAGACCTCAGGCGAGACCACAGACTAAACCTAAACCCCAACAGCAGCCGGAAGAGCCCCAAGAAGAAGAGGAGGTGCCCCAGGAAGAAGAAGAGACTCCAAAACCAGTTCCTCAGAAACCAAGACCTGCGTCAAGACCTAAGCCGCAGCCACAGCCTCAACAAAAGCCAGAAGAGCCAGAAGAGCCCGAAGAACAGCCACAAGAACCTGAAGAACTGCCACAGGAACAACCACCTGAACAACCACAAGAGGAGGAGCAGGAGCCCGAAAAGCCAGGAAGACGACCCACAGCACCAAAACCTAAGCCTCAAAAGAAGCCCCAAAGACCTCAACCACAGAAACCGGAACCTCAAGAGCCGGAACCACAGGAACCTGAACCTCAAGAGCCGGAAGAAGTACCACAAGAGGAGAATCAGGAATCAGAAGAACCGGAAGCGCCTAAACCAGCACAGCGTCCAAAGCCGAAGATCACTCGAAGACCTCAACCAAAACCAGTTCCCGACCAACAGATAGAACAGGACGAAGAACCCATAGAACAGATCAGAGATGACGAGCCCTACAAGAAATAAATGGGACATCACTTCTCGTCAATCGATTTAGTGCTCAAAACATTCCGTTATTTTTGAAGAAATTAATTTCAATTCAATCATAAAAATCATTGATTTGTTACTTTTGTTATGATTTTTGATTAACTTATGAATAGATTTTCTGTTCTGAAAAAAAGTTTGAATTTTTATAAGTGTTTGAAAAGTAATACAAACCTTCCGATCAGTATTATTGTCACCAAATATACAAAAAAGTTGAGTCCATTCCCTTTAGTTTTGTAAAATAGTTTTTGTATGTATTTTACATTTGATTAAAAATAAAACAAATAATTAATTGAAAAATAGATTTCTTTTATAAAATTAAAATTTGTTTGAATATCAAAAGTTATGTATAATTATAGGAATGAGTGACTTATTTACGATAGATATCTATAAATAAGTATCGGTTCTGTTGTTGTCGTTGTTGTAGTGGAAGTGTTTTCAAACAAAATTGTCGATAAAGTAATGAATTTTTATATAAAAATGAATTTTAACACAAAATATGGCAAAAGTTTGATAATAAAAGTCTAATAAAATTCAAAAAATCTATTAAACTATTCTCGAAATCACTGCTCTCAGAATCGTTGGAGTGTCGCGTCCTGTGCCGGCAAAACACCGATCCTTTCGTTGAGGAAGTAATAGTCAGCAGCTGAGGGACAGTCGACGTTGTAATCCCAATCGCAGGTCTGGACCTTCTGGTGGTAAAGAGTGCCTTCCGGACAGTAGAAACTCCATTTGCGACCATCCGGTTGGCAAACATGGAATATCTGTTGAAAAAAATTAGTATGCTCATTTCATAAGTTAACAAGTTGAACAGGTTGATTCATTAGCCTGGGTCAATTAAACGGTTAAAGTTCTTTCTGTAGAAGTGATGAATAATTAGGTCATTTTAAAATATTAGCGTTTTTTAGGTTTGATTTAAAATTTTGGTCTCTTCTCACGAAATAAAACAATTTTTTATAAAAATATTTTGATTATAATCTCAAGAATTAAATTCGAGAATTACTTTGAATTTATGTTTTTTGTTAAAAGCATTTTTCAAAGTTTTTAATTAAGTCATAATTCTTCAGAAGAAAAATAATACCTAAAGAGTAATACTTTATTATTATTGAATGACTTTCGCCCATAAATTCAATGATTAAAATAAAAATATTTGTTGAGAAAAAAGTCTTAAAAAATGTTTGGCAATCAATTAGAGGCCGAAACGATAGGCAAAGGATTATTTGTTTCACAATTGATATGTTATGGTATGTTATGTTCAATACAGACAATCAGTTGAAGAGGTTTTGCAACTCATTAGTGAATTGAATTGAATTTCTTCTCTAAAAGAGTTTGTAATTTATATTATTGTTTGCGTTATTCAAAAGACGGCAATAAAACTGTTAAATAACTTTTCGTTTCGCTTATCTATTGTCTGACTAATAGTCAAAACAATTTCTTCTTGAAATGAATTATTGTTTTCTATGGAAATGACTGCAAATGAATGAAAAATAAGAAATCAAATCAAAAACCTTTTTTAAGAGACGTTTGACATTCGGTTTTCAGTCAAACGTTTCGTTCAAATAAACTAAAAATCTTTGAGAGAGAAAAAAATCTGATAATTGTTTTGATTGAAACAAAAATATTCTGTCAATCATTTGAGTGTTTCATCTGATGATTGCGTAAATAATTTTTAGACACAATTTTGATCCAATGATAAGAAGAAGAGTACTGTGTTTGGAGTGGAGGCGAAGAAAAAACCAAACATTTGTTTTGTTTTTATTTCAAAACTCTATTAACACTTTTAACACACAATTAGTGAAAAAAATTGTTGACAATTATAACTCTTTTTCTCATATTTTTTCTGATAATCACTTAAATAAATATTCAATCAATTAATTCATTGAAACAATTTTTCATTGAATTGTCAAAAAAAAGTTTAGACAAAAAATTATTGTGTTTTTACAAATAATTTGTGTCATTGAAAGGAATAATGTCTTACCTGACAGCCAGCGCTGACATCAGCATAATATCCGTAGTAACGGTTCAGGCATTGGAAACCTGTGTCCGGGATTTCTGGGGTGTGTCCGATGTTTGAGTCATATTCCGAGTCGATTGACTGCTGGGTCTTCGTAGAGGTAGACCCGTATGAGGGCTTTGAAACAGCGCCACCAGAATAGCCTCCTTTTGTTGTTTGACGGGTTTTTGTCGTTTGTGAGTATCCTTTGCTTCCGTACGATGACTGACCGCTCGACCCATAACTAGATCTCTGTCCACTTCTGACTGTGACCGCCGGCGAGACATACTTCGGAGCACTACTTTGAAAGCCATAATCGGAATCACTTCGGGATTGTATTACTTTTATTGGATTCCTTTCTTGAGAGTCATAAGAACCCCCTCCACTGCTGGTTCCACCCCCACCGTATGAGCCTCCAGTCAGCGAAGAGCTGAAGAATCCGTCGTAAGGATCACCAAACGCTTCCTCATAGGACCGGCCCTGAAGCACATCTCTGAAAGAACTTCCATCACTATATGCTGACCAGGAGTTGGAAGAGGCGGATAGGGATGAGTTCAAAGCAAACACTAAAAATAGTTTTGATTAACAGATAATAAGATTTTATAGTTTTGTGAAAATAATAAATGTAAAAATATTTTTAGTCATTTCATAAACTTTTTGAAAGTCATTAATAATTATGAAATCAACTTTTAATCGATAAAATCAATACAAATGTCAATAGACTTCGAATTGTGATGTATTTTAAGCACAAAATGAAATTAAACAAAACTTACGAATTGCTGACAAAAAGACAAAACTTTTGGATTCCATCGTTAAATATAAACTGAAAATTGATTTTCAAAAAAATAATTTTTGATAAATATTTGGCAAACAGTTATAAAATCGATAAACTATTTAATATCTTTAGTGAAGATCTCATTGACTATCGATTTGATGGTTGAGTTAAGTCAAAGGAATTCAGTTATAAATGAAAACACTTTCGCCAAAAACTAAGACACTATTGGAGTACGAAATCTATTGCCAAACAATTATATTCATATCGAAAGTACTCTTTTTTATTTAAACTGCTTTTTTGAATCACTGGATCACTTAGAAGGGGAGGGCAGAAGAAGACCATTAAAACACTGAGAGAGTGAGTCGTTACTGGAAAAAGTGAAAACTGTTTCGAGAAAGGGATGACTTCTTTTGCAAACCATTTCTATAGATATGTGTTATGTGTTGTATAAGTGTAACACTTATTTGTCTGAATTCCCCATAATGTCAGTCATATGAAAATCTATCGCAAAAACATGATTTGAGTGAAGATTTTTTTTATGCATATGTTTTGCAATAGGAGGCCATCTCTTCCTTAATTCTCTCCATAGGTATTCCTACTCTTAATATCATTTGTGAAGGCGTGAGAGCTCTTCATACTAACAAACCTCTTGATTGTTGTCTTAATTTGAATTTGAGTTCTCTCTCTCTCTCTCTCTCTCTCTCTCTCTCTCTCTCTCTCTCTCAAATAATTATAATATAATTTACTTATGGTTTGAATCGAGAGTTACTCTCAATTAAAAAGTTTCGATGAGTTTTTCAAAGTCATGAGTTTTGTTGTGAGAAATAAAAAAATCTTTAATAAAATGCTTTTGAGAAAACATTTGACACAAATTATTAGGAATTTTGTTGTTTAACAAAACTTTTGATTACTTGCAAAACACTTTTAATTAGTTTGAAATCTCTTTTTTGACAAATGTATTAAAAATGGTAAATATGATCACGAAATCGGACCCCTTTTCTCCTGTGGAGCACAGCATATTGAACAGCCCACTTACTATCCTTGAACAGTTTGCAATTAAAATTGACCAACTTTATGCTCTTCTCCTCTAATAGAGATATCTTGGGTTTTGTTTGCTTTGTTTGAAATCAATTTCATATTTGAATTACAATTCTCTGATTGAAATGTGTTTTGAATAATTCAATTGATTTTTTCGTTTCATTTGATTTTAATGTTGTTTTCAATTCAAAGCAATTCTTCGGATTTAACGGAAAATTAAAGAAAAAATTTTCGTTAAATTTCACACAAATGAGTCCAAAATAGCAAGCTAAATATATATTTAAAATTGTTAATTGAAAATTAAAAATAGGTCACATTTTACATAAAATTAATCTTACCAAAGTCTTCAGATAATATTACCCAGGTCAAATATCAATGATAACACATTATCAAAACAATTAAAAAACTTTCTCTAAAACTTGAAAAGGGCGTAAAAATCGATCAAAAGTTCAATCGAAACATCATTTTTTAAAAAAAAAAGTATAAAAATAAAATTCAAAACATTTTTATTCAAAATGACAATGACTTTAGTATGGCTTCAGGCAAAAAAAAGTAACAAATATTTTAATTGAAAACCTAATTAATACCAATTTTACGATCAGTTTGAGAAACAAAACACAAATCAAATCAACTTTTAGTCGAAATAGATATGAATTTCAGTCGAGTTTATAATTGACAGGAATTGCAATCAAATGTCAATTACATAAGCCTTCGGTTATATAATTATATTCGACGCTATTATTACTCAACAAAACCTCGACTGAAAAACATTATTCGGTGACAAAACCTTTAGATTTGTTTTTTGCGACTATAAAACCCATTAGACTTTTCACAAGGATTTCCATTTCTTTTCTGACATTCGTTGAGTTCATTAACTATTTGTGGACTTCAGTGAAAAATTGAATAAAATGACTAAAAAATTATTATTCGTTTGTATTATTGTAATAAATTTTATGGAAATGTTTTCTTTTCACCCGTCGGAGGATGAGTGGAAACACGAATATGAAAAAGCGAAGGGTAAGTTATTTTCAATTTAATAATTATTCCCTTAAAAATAATCAAGCTAAAATATTCATGTAGATTGTGATATTCACCTAAATTCTTAAAAAATTAGCTTGATTTATTGTTCAGTTTTAAATTGATTATCGATTTTGTCCTAGGTCGTAACTGGGAATACGATACAAAGATAGAGCACCCCTCTCCAAAGCACGGATATCACCACAAGGGACACAACTTTCACAGCGATAAGGGAAAGGGTTGGGTCAACAGTTACGACAGCGGAGAGAAACATCACGGAAAGCACTACGAAGAGCACAAACCAATTATCCCAATCCATCACGAAATCCCAATCCATCTGCCCGTCCACTTACCTCCTATACCGCCAGTGCACACCATTCCTCACATTCCAGAGCTTTCAAAGTTAGAGATCGAATCGGGACAGGACTTCGAGCCTCCGACACATTACGAACAGAAGCACTACGAACCTCCTCAGCACTACCCCATCCACAAACACGTCATTCATT
>JAQIXV010000938.1:0-14307 GCA_034700625.1 Tectocepheus velatus
ACTCTCTCTCTCTCTCTCTCTCTCTCTCTCTCTCTCTCTCTCTCTCTCTCTCTGAATGACCATGGTATTAGTATTGGTATTGGTCATTCTTGATTTTTACAAAAAAATATACTAGGCATTAATAGCAATTTTTTTCATAGTAATATTTTGAATGTGAGTAAAGAAATATTAAATTGAAAAATATTTAATCAATTTTTGTATAAACAAGATAAATGTTTAGAAATTTTCTATCATTTGATGTAACTCTTTGTTTATCAAGTAAATAACACATGCTAGATCATTGTCAAAATTTGTTTTCGTGGTTTTTTTTTCCAAAAACTAATTTTTGTTTATATAAAATTGATTTTGCCGTTTGGTCAATCAAATCCAGTACTCCGTTAGTTTATGTACTCTAAGAAGTTCAGACTTTGATCATTTGTCAAACGGAAGTTAGCTAGCAAGCTATCATTTATGTTCTACCTTGATTACATTATTTGATGAATTTCTAGAATTTTTTTTATAAACGCAAAACATATGGGAATCCGATATTCAGTCAAAAGAGTGAAACTCATTAATAAATTCCTTTGAATTAGAGTTTAATTGAAAACTGAATAAGAAATCGAAACTTCAGTTCAAATAAAAAAATTTTAAATAATAAGTAAAACAAAGTTAGCATGCTTAGATTTTAAAAGATGGTATATTTCAATCAAATAATTGAATTATTAAAAAAAATGTCTATCAAAGAACCCATACTCCGAGAAAAAAACAAATATAACCTTGGTCATTAGTTTCAATTGATTCGATGAAATAAATTCAATTACAATATAACGGTTTTATTGTAAACAAAAAATGTTTAGAAAATTGTCTATCATTTGATGTTACTATTTCTTCATCAGGTAAAGAACATATGCTAGATCATTGTCAACAAGTGAATTCAAAAGTATATTTTTCATTGTTTTAGTGCCAAAAAAGTTAACTTTTGTTTAAATTTATCTTAATTTAAACAATTAGACTAAAATTGTTATGCAATCAAAAATTCTTCTACACTTTACCCAAGGAAATACACTTGCTAGTTTATGTCAGCAAAACTGTCACACCATGTGTTACTTTAGGTCTTTTATGACTCATTACTATAAAATCGAATCAATTTTAATTCATTTCAAAATTTACCGAAATTTTTCTGAAATTGAAAATAAAAATACAAATAAAAGCCATAAAAGAGTGAAAACATTTGATTATCTGTTAATTACTTCAAACAAAATACTAATCAAACAATAAATTAGTGAACAAAATAAAAAAATGACCAAAATTGATGAATAAATCAAACACCTTGCTCAATTGAAGATTATTTATTAAAACAATTATTTCCATGAATACAAATAATATGGAGGAGAAAGGCATTTGAAAAATTCTTATTATTAGATAAAATTGATCTGCAATAAAAAAAACCTCCAATTGACCTAGCCTTTATTTTATCCACTTGAATCTGCACAGGCTTTTAGACATGCAGTAAATACCGAGGGTGTTACTTGTTGCTGGGGCCCAAAAGGGTCGATGGTTTGGCAAAAATATTGTTTGCAACAACTGTTAGCGCACACCATCTTTCCTGGACATGATTGAGATAAGCAAGATGTAATTGCGCTAGACACTCCACTAGGGCAATTCCCAGATTTACTTGTTGAGGCTCCCTTGACTATTTTAGGGATAACACAATTCTGAATTGCTGTAAGGAATGGCACCGGATCGCAACCGGACTGCCTCCTAATCCTGTCCTTTGACTCCCAACTACCATAACCAATACCACCACCAATACCGCCACCAATACCTCCGCCACAGTCGATAAGAACAACAATGAGAGCAGCCATTAAAATAGCCAGTAGAAACACCTTGGACATGTTTGGATATCTGCAAATAAAAAGATACAGTTAATAATAGCTAGTTTAATTAGAAATTAGTTTACATGGAAAGTGAGGAAAAGTTTTATAGGTATTAAATGTTTACTCAATCGATGTCTCGAAAGTACTGATAATTTTTCCAAAAATTCCGGTCCTTTTATCCCAAGATCACAATTTTGATGACAGTCTGCAGGTGTGCTCTCCAGATAACAAAACAATCGATTGATTGACAGCTCTTTCTAAACAATTTTTGTTCTAATTTTGAAAACATTTTCAAAAAAAAGATAAATTATTTTTTAAATTTTAATTTCTTAAGGCAAAGTTCACCATGTTCTTTTAGTTTTAAGAGATATTATTTCTATACTAGTTTACTGAAGAAAGTTAACATGTTCTTTTTTATGAAGACAATATTATTAAAGAAAATAAATGAAGTATAAAAATGTTTACATTGAACTCGTACTTTGAAAAAAAACAATTGTTCCAAACTAATATAACCTTGATCAATAGTTTCAATTGATTCGATGAAATAAATTCAATTACAAAATAACGGTTTTATTGTAAACAAAAAAAAAAGTTTAGAAAATTTTCTATCATTTGATGCAACACTTTCTTCATCATTTAAAGAACATATGCTAGGTGATTGTCAACAAGATAAATCAAAAGAGTATTATTCATTGTTTTAGTGCCAAAAACTAATTTTTATTTAAATTTATCTTTTTTTTAACATTTAGACTAAAATTGTTAAGCAATTAAAAATTCTTAACAATGTAACCAATGAAATAAACTTGCTCATTTATGTCATGTTAACGTCACCGGAGGTAGCGATAAGCGCCTTAATGTTGGCCTCCCTGTCCCTTAAACCCATGTTAGCCAACTGTTCCAATTG
This sequence comes from Tectocepheus velatus, assembly GCA_034700625.1. Classification (NCBI taxonomy): domain Eukaryota; kingdom Metazoa; phylum Arthropoda; class Arachnida; order Sarcoptiformes; family Tectocepheidae; genus Tectocepheus; species Tectocepheus velatus. The sequence continues at coordinate 2,761 of JAQIXV010000938.1, forward strand.
ACTTCTATACCTCTCCTCTGGAGGCAGTTGTCGTGTTTGAGGCGAAAACATGTGTGAGATGTTGGCACCACTGCTCAGACTAGTAGCGGCCGTCGCTGTAGTCGTATTTGTTTTCGTTGTGCTGTTGGTCCCGGAAGTGGTCGTTCCCAACCTACCGCTCCCGGCCCGCCCCTTAATCATGACATTTGACCCCCCAATACCACCACCTTTGACAAGAACCGCTATGAGAGCAGCCATTGAAATAAAAATTAGAAACGTAGCAGTCAACGAAATAACCAAGTGCGGCAACTTGTTCATAATTCCGAATCTAGATAAAAAATAAAATTAAATAAAAAATGTAACATGCTCAAATTGAAAACAACCTATATTGTTGAAAAATTGAATGATTTTAATTTTACTCAATTTATTACTCGAAATAACTGATTATTTTAAAAAAATCCGGTCCTTTTATCCAAGGACATATTGATTGACAGGATTGAAGCAAGTGCACTTTTTGAGAACACCTTGACTGTTTTCTAAATAAATTTTGTTTTCATAGAATTTTTTTCCAGAATTAAAACAAATGTTTAATAAATTTTTAATCTTCTATATTTGCTTCAATTAAAATTAAATTGAGCGTGGATTCCTATTTATCTTGGTCATTTTTAATTTGAATTATTTGAATTAAGATAAAAGGCATAAAAAAGGGAAAACATTTGATTATCAAACAATACGGGACTCAAACTATTCGGGTATCAGTTCTTCAAATACCTGAGAGTTTACGGCTCTGTCGTAGTGTTGGTCCGACGGACAGACATAAGGCCGACAGTCAGACAACTGCTTCAGACAATGCAGTCGAGAGCTGTTCCGAGGGGTGACTCTAATCAACAATCAGTCGTCAATAAGACTGAAGTTTCTCTCATCTCTACTCATGATATCACATTTAATACCTTGTTTATTCAAAAATCAATTTTATATAGAACATAATTTTCGTTTTATATTTTATTCAATAGATATAACATCAGAATATTTTTATCAAGATGACATAATCAGGAGGAAAAAAGCATTTGAAAAATTCCCTTTATTAAGAAAAGTTTTTTCTTTAAAACCTCCTAGCTCATTACTATTTCGCCCCTGGTGAAGTTATACTGGCCATCAAACAAGATGTAACAGTTGTCGGGATTGATGGCATGGCAAGTGCAGCCACAAATGGATTACCGATTAATCCGCAAATTGGCTGGGTCAAACACGTGACAACTGAGCCAAGGCAGGCACTCGGCAAACATGGCTTGAATGTCGCTGTCAAACCATCCACGCAATTTGAAAGCCCAGTGAATCCTGAAATAAGTTTCATAGGATTCACTAATAAACCAGCACATTGCATGATTGCATCGGGGGCAAGTGCGCAGCCGGTCTGCCTCTTAGCCCTGTCCCCCCCATATGCGCCACCGCCATCCACACCGAGCGCAGCCAACGAAAAAACCAATACAAACACCTTGATCATTGCTGTGTGTGTCTGAAAATCAGATGGAACAATTTTGAAAAGTAACTAGATAAGAAAATTTATTACGTGAATAGAAATTTGAGGAATAGTTTTATAGGATTTGAAGTTTACTCAATCGATAACTCGAAATAACTGATGATTTTTGGCAAAAATGCGGTCCTTTTATCAAATTATCAATTGATTGACAAGATTTTAGCAAGTGCTCCACGTCAAAGAATACCTTGACAGTTTTCCAAAATAAATTTTGTTTACACTGGTGTATTTTCAAGTCACTTGAAATTTTAGCATTTAATTTCTTATTGAATTATCATTAAAAATTAACTCGGTCATTAATGAATTGAACTGAAACTTAACTAGGACTGATTTATTCGAAAGTGCTTGGTCAAATTTCTTATTTAAATTGATTAAACTCTATTCTGAAAATATGAAATAATTTAAACTACGAAATATAAACATCAAATGTTTATACAATTTTTGTCTATTATTTTTTCATCAAGTAAAATACACATGTGCTAGATCAATGTCAAACAATTCAGTAAAAGTTGATGTTTTTCAATGTATTTTTTGGGCCAAAAATTTTTGTTTATATTTGTCTTTATTTTCAAGAGTAGACTAAACGAAGAATTTAAACTTGTTTTCAATTATCAATCAATTGCACATGCTCATTTATGTCAATAAGACTGCCACGAGTGTTATCTGGGTCAATTGATGACAATTTTCAATTACCAAAACTTTACCCTTTTCTCTACGCATTTATAAAAAGATAAATAGAAGCAAGGTTATTCTAAATTAATCATTTATTCTTGAAATCAACGAAAATAACAAGATTATTTTCCAATACAATTTCAAGGTAATTTATGATCAAAATTATCCCAAAAAGGGAAGGGTAATGCATATCAAAGTGCATTCGAACTGCACTTTCGGTAGAATGAGTTTCAAGCCTTTACTGATGTAGTTGGTTATTTGATCAAGGCTAAGAGACTGGCGAGCGAGGGCAGATTGCAACAGCGGTATTAAGTTGCAAGCTGATTCAGTAATACAGTCGACACAAACATCCTTACATTTCTCTCTATTGACACAATTGACCAGGGTGTCGTTCATCAGTTCCTTGCAATTCACAGTAGCCAGGTCAACTCCATCCAGGGCAGCGTGGATTTTGGTTGAATTCAGGCAGCTATCCAAGTTAGTGCACCCACCTACATTTATAGCTTTGTTACCACGAACTGCACTCTTCGCCAGCGACCCATTCTTAGCGCCCAGACATAAGCTGAACAGGCAGACGATCAAAACTATCTTGGTAGTTTGAAACATTTTTCAATTATAGCTGAAAAGAGAAATTTTTAACTAAAAGTTTGATTTTTTTTTTGAAGAACTGAACGATTCCTTTGGAATACCTATTCTTTTATACCCAGAAAAACAGATGAAAATCAATTAATATGTTTCTAAACAATGAAAATTCGGCCAATCTATTGATTCCTTTAACAATTGGATCGCATTGGAAAAACACCTGGATCAGTTGAACTAATTTCTATTTGAAATTTCTTTTGTTTTAACTAAAAAACAATTGGATATCAATTGAAACACTTTTAAAAATACCTCTCCTTTTGAAGCTATTCTGAGTGGAGTCATATAAACACTTTTAAATTTGATGTTACTGTCACCTTGCTGAAATTAGTTATTAAGAATTACAAACACACACATTCCTTTTTCTCCATTTTATTTAATTGAAATTAAGAAATAAATTTACTTTCAAAAATTATAAATAAATTTAGAGAAAAATCAATTATGGTGCGCCTTGACACTTATTAAAACATTGGCATTACTGGTGCGAGGCACTATGGGGAGCAGGCCTTCGAAGTCACAATGAGGTTATAAATAAGTCCCAGAAGATAATAGACTAGGGTGTTGAGATACAATCTAACCTCTCAGAAAGAAACCTGTGGGGACCAGACCTTCCCTATATATCTGAGAGGTTTTCACTTTCGAGAGGTTCTTATTATAGGGGAAGGGGTCTCGGGTCTCATAGGGGGTTTCATATTTGAGAGGATTTTCCTTCCAAGAGACTTTCTTTCTGAGAGGTTTAAGTGTATTCGGAAATATTTTTCAATAGTGTCGGAAATTGGGGCACAACATAGTCCTCAATGCATTGGGCGCAGGCGACGCAGACGGGAAATGGACACTCGTCCAGCACAGCTCCAACCAGTTCATAGCAACCAAAATTGTCCGTGCCGATTTCATCTATCGCAGCTATGATTGCGGCCGGACTAAACCAGGTTTTATTGATGTAACCGCATGGTGGGGCTGCTGTGGTACGAGCTTTTGTCTCTCTCTTACCCAGCTCTCTTAGCTTTGTCTTCTCCAGCGACCCATAGCTCGCGCCCAGACATACGCCGAACAGGGAGACGATCAAAACAATCTTGATAGATTGAAATATTTTTGAAAAACTCAAAGTTTCGGTGAAACAACTCGATCCTTTTATACCAAGAAAACAGATGCTCTCCTTTTGTAGGAAAAAATAATGAAAATACAGTCCAACACTTGAATTATCTATTGATTCTTGAAACAATTGTATGTTTTTTTTAAATAACCTGGGTCAATGAACTATTTTTTTGAAATTTCTTTTGTTTTTTAGGATTTATTGAATTTTATTTGAAATCCCAATAATATTGTTATCTATTGTGAGTGCTATCATACGAACACTCTCTAACGCGAGTTTAATACCTGTCCCCCAATTCTAGCAAAGTGTCAACTTTGTGTAAAGACTTACCAAGTTGAAATTTTTATTACCATGACCAAGTTTAGTTTAATTTTAGTTTTAGAAAAGAATCATCAAGGTTTAACAATTTGTTTATTCAGAAAATTCAGAACATTTTAAATAAAATTAAAGTTTCCAAACATTTGAAATACTCATTATATTTATTTTAAGCTGGGCAAAAAATGGTCCTAGCTAATTTCTAATAGAGCAGCGACTCAGACAACAGTTTGAATTCAAAATAATCATTTCCAGTGTAGGTATCAACGCGAAAGTTGGTGTCAAAAGAGCAGGGCCAATTGTTTTTAGTAGATTGCATATTTGGTTCAAGCAATTTTTTGCACATCCAGGATTGCATTGACCTCGAGACAAACACACGTTTTGAAAACTATCATTGAAGGCAGTAATACAGGACGTTTTGTTCAAGAAATCTTGAAGGTCTATGGCAAATGAGAAAGCACACGGCTGGATTACAGTGGAGTTTATCATGCAGCCATTTTGACCCGGCTCAGGCAAAGGCTTGTTCTTGGAAAACTCTGAACTGATGCTAACACTCAGGCATACACTGAGCGAAGCAATTAAAATGATCAAGTATAACAACTTGTTCATATTTGGAAATCTGAAAAAAATAAATAGATAAACTATTGAGAAACTTTACCGGGCTTCAAAAATAACATTACCCAGGTGAAATAAAATGCAAGATAAAAAAGTGAATCTATAAGAAATTATTTTTGAATAAATTGAACTATTCATTGAAAAGATCCCATCCTTTTATACCCAGAAAATCCTTGTTATTCTAAAATGCGGTCAATAATTGATTTCATGGGTAACTTTTTATACCTAGGATGACACCAATTTACAGGTGCAGTTTTATTTGACAATAGGATCCATCAAATAATTAAAACCGCTTTTCATATAAAAAAAAACTTTCCAGAAGTTTTCAAAATATAATATTTAAAAATCCACTTGAAGTCAAATTTTCCCTAGATCATAAAAATGACCAGGTTCCATATTATTACGATCCAGATAACTAGTTGACTCAAAAGTAACATTCAAATAATTTCCGTAAATATTTAGGTAAAACATTAATTGAATTAAAAGATATTGAAATTGAAATCAAGTTTTTATTTGATATCAAATAAAAGCCATAAAAGAGTGAAAACATTTGATTATCTGTTAATTACTTCAAACAAAATATTAATCAAACAATAAATTAGAGAACAAAAGAAAGTTATCAAAAAATTTCAGACAAAAAAGGAGTAAAACTTGATTTTTAGTTCACAAAATGTTTTTGAAACTTTTCGTGTCAAACGTCTTGGACTTCCTTCTGGTCCACAAAATCCAGAGGTGTTTCCCCAATAAAAAGACTGATCCCCTGTCCAGACATCAGTCAGTTATTAATCTTTTCCTCAACAGTGAAGGCATTACTCAACAGAAAAGTGGAGAAAAAGTTTTGTCAACAAAAAAAAGTTTTAATAAAACAAAAAAGTTTTCAATACTTTTGTCTTCAAAAACAACTTTCCATACATTCATTGGATTCAGTGTTTCATTAAAAACATTTTTTTCGTGATTTTTAGCTCTTTTTGTGTCGTATTTAATGATGTCTTTCATTAAATTATTTAATTTTATTTCAATTGTATTGTCGTTGAGATACCACTCCATCGACTGTACGAAAGGGGGACAGACAGACACCAAACACTACTCGGGAGAGAGTAAACAAGTACTGGAGATACTCAAAGACATGCAGAGCGACGCCTCCCATCACAACCCATACCATCATTACGGCAGACACTCCGGTATTATATCAGAAAAATGAATTGATTTTTCCAATAAATAATTGGCACAGCATTAGGTCCGGCCACACACGAGGGCCATAACTCTGGTCACAACAATTGGGACAATGGGGACAAACTCTGGGAGACGGGGGCCGGCGCTCATCACAGCGATTACGATAAGTACGGAAATCAAGGCTATAAACAACACTATTATGATTTGGGGGACGGCTATCACGACCGGCTCAACGACGGCCTCCAAACCGGCAACTTTGAGGTAAGTCCTCTCATTATCGACATTTAGCTGACCTGAACTCTGCCCTCAAAAGGGTTACGACGACCGGAGCCTCTGGTCTCGGGATAGAGGACAGGATCACGAGAGGAACATGAAGTGGGACCGGGAGCTCGAAAGTAAACAACATTCTCCTTCAGATCCCAACCCTATCCACTCAATTGACTATCACTTTGAGACCTAACCCTTCCATACACTCAATGACTAACAGAAAGACTCAAATAATTTGAAATAATTGCTCAGAATTTGCGTCATTTGTCCGAAATGTAGTCAAAAAGGCGAACGCAGGCAAAGCCGGACACCTATCGAAGTACCACAACTTGGATGGCGGGGCCCACTATGGCGTCAAACACATCGATGACAGCAATTATAACATCTATGGCGGACGGGGACGGTATGCATAACAACCCACTCTTTGGTTAAATGTTTGACTATTTTTATGGACTGTTTTCGCAGCGATTCCGGACACGGATGGCACGAATTGGACAGATATCAGGCAAATAAGGGACAACTGTCCCACGGGTCGGGCTATAGGGACAGCCATTATCCCATACCTCATCTCTTTCACTGAGACTCGTATTTAAACAAAACATTTAATAATTTATTATTTACTCAAAAATTAATGTATTTTAACGAAAAGTATAATTATTTTAATTATAATTATTTTTTAATAAGAAAACTATTTAACGGTTTTACTTAATTTTGATGATAAACTTGATTGTTTCGGTTATGAACTCTTATCTTGCACATAAATGTGAAATATAGTAATTATTTGTTTTTATCAAGTTGATTAAATAAAATCAATCCCTGGGTAATCATTTGAACTCTTAATCTTGAATTTATTTATCAATTATTTATTCGATTAAAGTTTATCTTGATTATTTTTACTTGATTGACGTCATAGACCAACTTGCTTTTTAAATTGATAGCTAAATAAAAAAAAACTCAAATAAACATGCTGGCTTATTTTAATTAAATACTGATCCAGCATAATTTTCAGCAAAATTACTATTCTCATGGTGGCACTAATTATCTCTGAATAAATTAATGATCTTGCTTGTTTTTTTAAACCTTAATTAATTCAAACAAACGTTGATTTGCTATAAAAATGAGGCTTTAATTGAATGAAAACATTTTCATACCTTTCGCTAAAAACTAAAAAAAAAGTTTAGAAAAAAAATTCAATAAAATAACAGCAAATATGAATAAAATCATTTTGATCTTATTCATTTGCTCAATCACTGTCCAATGCGATGACCAAGTATACTGGTTACGCATAAAGGACCTAGTTTGTCGGGTTCCCAGTGGTGGTAACGTTCCCCTCATTTCCGACGAAAAACTGGCCCTTTTGGAGAGTCAGTGCAAAATCACCAAAGAAAAGGTCAGAATGATCTAGCTCATTGATCAAATTAATGTTTGCTAGATGAAACTAGGACGGACCTATCTCAACCTGCGCCGCCAATGACCTGGAGTCTGGCCAACAGCTATTGGGCGCCTTCTGTGACGACCAGACATTCAAATGCATTCAAAACAAACCCCTTTTGAGTGAATCCGAGTTACAGTCGGCCGAAAGTCCAGAACAATTGAAACAACAACTCGTTGTAAGTCTTTTTTTCATAGATAACCTAATTTTCAAAAAATCAATTCTCAGTTTTTTAATCAACTTTTCTATCGTTTCCTTTCATTTAATTTCTCATTCAAAAGGATTGCATCGAAAATGTCATTAAATACAATCACTATCTGTTTGACGATAAGATCAATTTTAATTGAATTACCTTTCAATTAAATAAAACAATGATCTTGATAGATAATTTCGTAACACTATTCCCAAGGTATTGGTATCTGATTTCATAAACTTATTTAATTTATTTATTCAAATGTTTGTAACGAAAGCTCGAGAAATAAAAATTGAATAAAATATGAAAAAAAAGTTTTAATCAAACATTAGGTGTAATAAAATTGGATGTTTACCTAGCTACACTCAGGGCCAATTGATTAAATATCGTTTTACACGATTATTATTACAAAACTCTTGTCACAAATCATGGAATTATTTGAACAGATATTCAAAAAAAAAGTAAATCAAATGATTGAATGAAAAATGAGTTATAATTAAACAAATATTTGACCAAAAATACTGTGAATTGAAGTCATATTTCAATCAAAAATTGAATGTCAGCTAAAAATTGGTATAAATTCTGAGCAAAAAATCCAACTTTTAATCAGTTGTTCAAAAGTCCTCCACCGAAGTGAGAAAAAAAATCGCACAGAATATGAACTTCAAGTACTCAGCGCTGGTTTTGGCCACACTTTTCGCCCTGAGTTACGGCCAGAATGACAACCAACTGAAGGCATACCTCCAGAAGTTTGAGAATATAAGTACCATGGTATGCAATACGAGCAACCCCCTCACCGATGCCCAGGCGTTAAAAATTAACACAACCTGCCAATGCAACAAGGACACTGAAGAACAGGTAACTCACCACGCTCAATATGTAAAAAAAATTTTAACCTTGCGTAAAAACACCGATAGGTCAACAAATTGATAATGGCCTGTCTCAACATCACAACAACGATGACCCCGAAGCAAAAGATATCGGCATTCTGTGCTCCGGCTAAGGAATGTATGGTTAAGTCATGGACTGCTATCATACAGAAGCTGAAGCCGGCAGAGGTGGGTGTGGCCTCGGCAGCCATGGACAAATATGGCGTAAGTAAACTAGCATGATTATAAAATTGAAATATTTCAATTTGTACAATTTTGAATTCAACTAGACTTGCATCAAGACGAGTATCAGTTAGATCAATTATGGCGAACAAGTTTGAGCATGGTTAATTGTTGTTTTATTGAAAAATATTGTTTTATTATTAATTTAACAAGATTCAATTTCGATTTTCAAAAGGGTTTTAATGAAATAAATTATTTTCAACAAAAAAGTTATTAATTATTTGAAAATCAAATGAATTTATGGAAAAAATAACAACTTTTCAGATGAAATGTCGGCTCAAATCAAAATTGACTGAAAATTATTATCAATTAATTTGTGATTTATTTACAAAATGTTTATCAAAACAATTGATAAGAAATAAACGGAAATCCATTTTCTTCATCGGAGGGCATACCTCACGGCTTTCGGCTTTTTTCGCCTAATTATGGTCATTAAGGTCCGGATCTTTCGGCCAAACTTAGCCATACGTGTCCTCCGGGTCTGGTCTTTGACGGCAGGCCTCAGCGGTGGGGAAGTCATGACCAGAGACATAGACTCCTCCAGAAATGTCTTATCAATGATGAAACTGACGGGTCGTTGGCCTCCAGCGGCCTCCAAGACAACAGTCGTCTCCATAGGTTCGGACACATCTGCGGACATGACTTCCATTTCCACTCCAATTGAGAAAAAAGTCTTAAATTAAAGACAATTCAAAAGTAATATAACTTTTGAATAAAAATTTGTAATAATTTTCTTCAACTCATATGACAACTGATGGCAACAAATCTGTTGTTAACGTCTTTTATACCAAAGATATGGCAATTGTTTTGCACTTATCTATGGATGAGTTCAAAGTTTATTTACGTTTATTCCTAGAGATTAGGGACTGGTAGTCAGTCAGTCAAAACCGTGTCCTCTCATTTAAACCAATAAAACTTTTGCTAAACTTTCCGATAATAAGTCAATATTTATTGATAAGCCAACAGCCAGTCCTCTATTCTCCAGTTCATTGATAAACATATATTCTTAGTCACAAAAGTCACATAATTTTGGAGTATTTCCGAGAAATTCCGGTTAAGAACTGCTTCTTGTGTTTAAAAGTTAGGGAAAAAAGTCCCCCAAAGGAAAGTCCAGTCCATTTAGTGGACAGTAGCCTATCCTCACAGTAGAGGTAATACCCATTTGATAAGAAAAGTGTCGAAATGTTTACTTTGTTTTTCATTCACAAAAAAGTATTGCATTTTTTCATTTCAATGACAAAAACAGATTCCGATCCACTTTTTTGGGATCAAATTTGAAGTACTTTTTGTGTATTAATTGAGAGAAAAATTTTCTTATCATTTGTTTGAAAAATAATTTCATTAATACTTATAATTCATTTCCTTTCGTGGAATTCAATCTCAAAAATTGTGTCAACTTTTAGGTCAGAATATCAGTCGTTATATCAGAAAATTTTTTTGTGTTATATCTGACCAGAGGTCAGTCCAAACAGGTTTACCGTCAGATATAATATCAGACAATAATAAAACTTATAAACAATTCTATGAAAAGTTATTCAACAAAAATAAACTCAACTATCAATCAGATAATAGAGCACTCGATATGCTGTTCATAATTCATAACACAATTTGCGTCAAAAGTGATATTTCCGATTGAAATAAGTATTTCATTGATTTTGAAAAATTGACAAAAAAATTATAACAGTTTTCATACAAATCACATAAAGTGTTGTTTTCTTATAAACAATAATTATGTTTGCATTAGATTTCATACATTATCTGCTTTTTATAGCAGTTTTCAAAAACAATTCAATTTATAAAATAATTAGCTTTGAGTCCAAACAGCAGCCAATCCCGAGGGCCAGGTATAGGGACAGTACAGCACAGGCTTTGGCAATGATTCGGCAAATACTCGAAAGAAGGCAAACATTAATAAAAAATAATTTCATATCAAATATACTGACCGTTAGTTTCACTCAATTTCTCTGTCGATTAAAACAAAGACAAAAATAAATTGATTTCAAAATTAAAACTAAATTAAAGCTAATGTTAGTAACGAGTGGTCAGACCCTCCACTCCAACACATCCTTCAAAAATATTTGAGACAACACTTCACTGAACCTATTCAGTGCCCATTGAAACACATTTTAGACAACCGGTTGTCAGAGTCGGCCGACCCCTAAAATACACACTCTATTAACAATTGAGTCCGGACTCAAAAAAAAACAAAGGGAAAGGTGTTTAACACCATTGAAGTCAACCCCCAATAAGTCAAATATAAAATTAATGATAAATGAAATGAAATGAAAATCAAATGAAAATCAAATTAAAGGCAATTAAAGTCAATACAAAAAACAATTGGACGGATGGGTCAGACCTATTGGTTCCACGAAATCCTGTCCTCTGTTTGGCTGTCGACGAGAACTGCACTAAAAGCCAATAAAAGAGATTTTAATTAATAATAAAAAAAACTTTAAAATAATTTTCAAATTGTTTGTCACTGTTTGGGACCCACTCCTGACACCACTTCCTTTGATCCAA
>JAQIXV010000939.1:0-14236 GCA_034700625.1 Tectocepheus velatus
CGCTTATTATCATTTATGGCTATTATCACCAAAATTGTCCAGTCCCTTCCGTGTGATCTTATCCCTTGCTAACTGTAGCTAGATGTAATTATCAACAATCAATATTCGTAGAGAAAACAAATTGAACATGCTCATGCTAATGTTTAATGAAATTTGAAATAATTTTTCAAGTTGTCATGGCAATCAAAAGTTTGAAAACTGAAAGCCTTGAAAAGTTTGCCCAAAAAGGGATTAATAAATTTTAAATCAAATATTTGTTGTTATGTTTATTATTTAAATTGAATGCGAGAATTGAGTTTCGGTCAAACAGTCTATGCGTTCAAAACGGCTCTGTTTGGTGTCGGCACCGCATCTCTGGTTTTTTTCATTGAATTTGTTTACTATTATTATTCAATAAATTAATACTAAGAATCAGTTTTAATCCATTTTCTCAAATAAAACCTTTATTATCAAGAATTAATTTTAAGGTCTTTAATCAACGTAGAGTTTGTTTTATATTTTAATTTATTTTTTGAAATTCACATGATCACAAATTTTGATTGCCATGGCAATTTGAAAAATTATTTTTCAATTCATAAGAATTTTGTTAATAATCGTAAACTTATATAAAAATGAAAATGAAAAGTAATTATAACGGATCAAAGATTGTTGTTGCAGCTAATCAGGTTAGAAAAAATAATTGATATAGCTCAGATTATTTAAATTTTTAAATACATAGGATCCTCCCTCAATTCTTACCAACTATGAGCCGAACTCAACAGTAATTAAGTCAATAGAGGGATATGAGTAGTGTGACCAAATGTACAGGCCCCACCTGTATTGTACAGTTTTGGAGGGTTTGGAACATAGTACAGGCAAGGGGTCTGCCTGTACGTTGAAATGTACAGGCCAAATTTTAACCCAAAAGTCAACAAAAACATTGAATAAATTTTCAAAAAAGATATAAACAAAACGATTTTTAATAATAAAAACTTATATTAGCATTTCCCGAAAGAAGAGGCGGTTTATTCTTAAGAAAGATAATTTCATTTTATTCGAATGTTATTAAATCTTAATCAATTAAATAATGACCATCGTTATTGGCAATAATGCCCCATTATCCCACCAAATATTCAATACTATCCTCTCATGGGTTGGCCACTTATTAGCCGATAAAGTCGGGAAGTATACTTTTGAGGTCATCAATTTGACCATTTTTTTCACCATCGAAGAATTATCAAAGAACAGAGTTCTCGGGTTTATTGTTTCCGTAATGAATGCTATTGTCATTTTAAGTTGAAATTTTATGAAATTGGTGATGTCTTTAATGTCAAATGGACGAAGAATTAAAAATCGGGTATTTATTTCGGCTCAATTACCCCTTGAATTTCGGGTAATTCTTTCGGGATCAGCTCTGCTGGGCTTATCTATCTAAAATCTCAGATCATGAACATATGACCACTCGCATCAGATCCTAAGCTCTATATATTCAAAGACATTTCTAAGATAAGCCTTGTCCTTTGGCCTCAGGACAACGGTATTTAGAAAAATTGAACGGGATGTTTTCGGTGAATATTTTAGATTATGGTCACATGATTGAGATCAATTAAACCACTCATTTGCACTAATGGACTATGGATATTTCACCACTGTAATCGCTATTGATAAGGCTTGTCACAATGGTCGCAGGACACCGAAGTTATTAATAAGCTCCGAAATAACCGATTTTGTTTTTATCGGAAATGTGGCCAAAATTTTTTGGACATTATTCGGGAAAATTTTTTTTGTCACAAATTTAAGATAAATATATGTACTTTAATTTGAGAACAAAAATTGTTTTTAAAATAATTCAAATCCGTCTTCAATTCGGTCTTAAAATACATGACCTCAAACCCGCCCTTTTATATGGGATTTCCTAATACATTTGTTATATAAAAAGTTTAATTAAATGAATTAAAAATATTTATCAAATTTTAAACTTTATTTCAATTAAAACATTATTTAATGGAATATATTAATTGCTTTTCAAACAAAAAATATTTATTTTTATTAAAAAACTTATTAAACATTTCTTAAGAGAAAAAAGTGAATTAAATCAAATGAATAGGTCTTTGATTACATGTTTTAAGGAGTAATGACTTCCGGATGGGTTCTGAGATGTGTTAAATCCATTCAATTGGTGCATAAAATGATCTGGTTATCTGATTTACCATTCCTTAATTGTATTCCTTATAGTAAGGATAATGTGCTAGTTAGTTTTATCAGAAAGTTTCCTAATTTGACTTGATGAAACTTACCTAGAATAGATCGAAAGAAGACATCATGCTCAATCTCAACCACTTACTCAAAAGACTAAAAATCTAATACCAGTGTAAACTTTTCCACATTTGACTTGCGCTTGATAATGATTAAGTCTTAATCAGATGAGCAAGCTCATAAAGTTTGAATTTACGGTAGTATTTCAAACTTACTATTCGTCTAAACTACTGAACTTTTATCTAAAGTTTAATTGAAATGATTGATATTAAGTGAAAGTATGTGCATGGTCAATGTTTTCTATCATGTGTTTCATATTTATAAACTTTTTAGTCAAATATTGGATTTATTTTGTACTAAAACTTCTAAAATTGACGTCAATTCTGAAAACATTTGTCTTAAAAACATTGTTTCAAATGCAGTCCAATCCTCATATTATATGAGTTGAGAACATTTTTATAAGTATTTTAAATCAATTAATAATTTTTAATTTCATTTGCAAAATGAAATACATAGAAATGGTAAAGTTTCACCTCCCCCAAAAATCTGACTATCAAAAATGACCCCCCCCCCAATGTTTGATAATAAAGAAATGTTCGACTCCATACAAATTCAAAGGGACAGGGATGGTATCTTTTCTATTACTATTATGTCATGTCTAAGGCGACAGGGTATCCATAAAATATATTGAGGTTGAGCTAAAAGGGACAGGTAGTCCAAAAATGGTCCTTCACAGGAACTTTCTTTATAATCAAAGTACTTTAAAATTTCAATTCCCTGTTCCATTGATAATAAAGAAAAATTCTAAATTTTCAAATGAAATTTCATAGTAATGCCTAATTACTAGCTTGTTTAGAGTATTTATCTTGGTGATCAATCTCAAATAATCTGACCTAGCTAACATTTTATAATAATAACCTCAAATCAATTACAACTTTATTTTCACTTATTCTATGCTCAGATATAATCCTAAGTAAAATAAAATTTATATTCGATACAAATTTATTTCATTTGAATAATTTATCAAGTTAAAAAAAATCATTTATTTATCATTTATCGTATTCATTTTCTTTTGATTGTCATAACATTGGAGAGGCACTGCATTTTAAATGGTGTTAAGCAGTGAAGTGTCTTTCAAAGGGAAACTCTAAAATTGTTAGAAAACTTATTTTTCAAAAAAAATCAATTTGTCAAAAAAGTACCAAGATATATTAAGACCCCATTATTCACATATAATTTATTTTGTTCGTAAACCTTGTCTAAACATTTCCTGAAATTCTCATTAATATAAGAAGTTACGAACAAGATAAAATATCAAAAAATCCAATTAACAAAAAATTGACAAAACTTGAAAATATCCAAAAAAAATTTTAATCTATTATATTTTTCTTACATTTAACACATAAAAATGATCATACTCAATTATAATAATTAATCTATATCAAATTAACCACTAATATATACTTGGTTAATTAAAATTTGAGATTATTAGAATATTTTACTATTATTTCAATTATTGATTTTCAATATATTTCAAAAAACAGTTTCTATAAATTGTATGATATAACCTAAATTTCACCAAGTTAATATCATTCCCCAAGATTATTTCATATTAAATATCCAGCTATATTATAAAATAAATTACCATTTCGATTTATATCAAGATATTTAGTAGAGAACATACAATTATTTTAATTCCTATTTAACTTTAAATATTATATTTTATCAAGCTATTTTCATTTATTCACCATAAACTATTGGAATTCTGTTTCACAACTATGAATACAATCATGTTAAATTCCATTTGATCAATTTACTACAATTACCAAGTTCTTATTAGAACTTTCTTATTATAACATTTGTATACAAATATATATATTCTTATCAAACATTTTATTGAATCGAAAAACAAAACAAAATATCAATAATTGACACATAATTCACAAAAATCAAAGAATTTTTATTTCAAACAAATTAATGATTTAAACCCTAATTTGACGCCAATTCTCGGTAACCAAAACCGATTCATTTGATATAACTTCAGCCATAAATACCAAACACCGTTGAAGACAGTTATTAGCAGAAGTTGGCCCTCCATTCAATTTATAACAAACTTTACGTCCATCCATGAGAGTCACTGTCCCTCTCATCCATGTCTTCAAAGTATTAGTCCCTACCTCTCCGACACATTCCTTGGGGTCATACCAAAAGTCTAAACAAAAAAAATTAATCAAATATCAAATTAACATAAATTAACCTTGTTACACAACTTACACAAATAGCCATTGTTCACTTTCTTCACAACAAACACAAATGTATGAGTGTCTGTGCTCTGTTTTAACCCATTATGAGGATAAATCGCCAAAAACAGAGATATTCTGTTATCCTGCTTAGATTTTGACACATGTCGCCGAATCTGATCATTTGACGCCACATAACATTTAGCCAATACTGAACTCCTCGCTTCTCCAATCGTATGCTCAGAATGTCCAAGAATCTCATCAGAGATATATATCCCTTCCGGCAGTGGTCTCCATCGCTCAAACAATTCCATAACAAATTCAACTTCTTTGAGTCGGGTCTCAATTAACTCTTTTCTGAAAACAGCAAGATAATTAATAATTAAAACAGTTATTCCACTTAATACTTACGTCATGAAACCGCTTCCAGGAAAGAAGCAACCGTTCCTCTCCTCTCTGTCCAACAATTCTTTAAGAATTTTCAAATGTTCTGATGTCTGTGGTATACATTCCGACCTATGCCTCAAATCACAGTTTACTACCGAACAACCGGCACTACCAATTAGGTCAGGCCTCGTAAACCTGTCGAAAGCTGGAGTCTCATCGATGGTATCGGCCGATTGCCAAGTATTGTGGTTTCGACCCCTATATCCATTCCAACGGCAGAGGTATAGCTCTTCCCACACTCCGGGTGTCCGTTCACACTCTGCGCGACAAATGATATCCTCCAAAATGTGTTGATCCGGTAGAGCGCCTTCCGGTAACATTTCACGTGGAGCTCTTCCCTTATCCGGTAGTTTGGCCACAACGGATCTCAACTGAACTTGCTTAAAACCTTCAGCTGGCAAGAAATCTTTTATGTCATCCTTTGTGTGATAATACCATTCCGAAAGATTTATGGGTACCTGTACCCCATCTGATCCCGACATCTCTGTTGCCATCTCTTCTTGATTCTCATCACTAGTGCTCTCATCGATCCCCTCCTCTCCGACGTCCACTTCATTATAACTCACGACTTCCCTCTATTCGAGACCAAAAAAAAACAGTTGAAAATAATGTTTAAAATAAAAAATAATCAAAATTTCTATCAAAAAACAGACTAACCATTTGATTCTCATTCTGTGCCCCATTGGCTGCTGTCTTACAAATACCAGTGCTATCACCCGAAGGAAGACATCCACTGCTTCTTAATGACATCCTATTGATTGCCACTACATTCCCGGTCATATGACTAACACCCGAACGTTTTGCTCCGATAGACTGACCGCCAGAAGTCTTCCCACGTGTACTTCCACTACCACTACACCCAGGCGTCTCACCAACACTTAGACGCATCCTTCCGGTTCTTATTCGCTTCACAAATGAATTCATTTTTGCCCTTAAATCCAATTAAATGTAAATTAATTTCAATCAAAAATTTTTCTTAAAATTCTCACAAAATATCAGATTTTTCTTTAATTTTAACCAAATTTCACTTTAGATCAATTGAAATACTGTTCGCCAAAACTATTAACAAAAATAATTTAAGTTAAATTCAATTCATACGTATTTTATAATCTTGATAAAAAAAAATCTTACTTTTAGTATTTTTTAATAACTATTTTGATATAATATAGTTTTAATCGAAATTTCCAAAAATTGTCGCAAAATTAATTCAATTTTAGATCTATTTTTAAAGAGAAAACAAAATTAATTTTCATAAAAAAATTATTATTTTGATTGTAATTCTAAATTTCCAAGGTCATATACAAAACAGTTAAGTCACCAAGATCAATTTCAACTTTATTATTGTTATCTAAACTTGAATTTAATTTGACCACTTACCATCTAGTTAATTAATATTTTCAAGCAAAAAGTTTAACTAAAATTGAAATGTACTCCATCATTAAAAATGCTCTTGGTAACTTTTGTAAATCGACAATATCAATGGAAACTAATCATAACTTACTTACTTAATTAATTATAAACAAGATAGAGTCACCACAAATTCAATAATCGAGATAAAAACAATTTCAAATTCACTTTAATTTCTCCCAAAAATATTTTCCAAGCATTACTTAAACTGGAAATAAAAGATAAAAATTATATAATTTTTTTTATTTATGTTAAATAATATTTGACTTACAGTTAGTCTTCAAATGATTTTTATTCTCAAAATTAATTGAATTTTTCAACAATTTATTTAAAACAAAAACAAAATGTTTACAAAATGTCTGTTTTATTGACTAAAACCAGTCTTTAACTAAAAATAGTTTAAGTTTATTGTCTTCAGAAAGGCTTAAATTTATAGTGACCCACATGAACAGGGTCGTTCATTTACAGGGGAGAGAAGAGTGCAAAATATTATAGAACTCCCCATAGAATATTAAGGCCAATCACAGCACAGTACGTGTATTTCAATTATTCTGAGCCTTATATAACTTTATGTTAACTCAAGAATCATTGGATTCGTATGTATGACATGTGCTGACCATTACATAACTTTTGTGTCAATCGTTTCCCACTTTTTGTATCTATTTTTCAATAATAACTTTTCAATAAAAGTCTTTAATCCTTAAATGAGTTTTAATTTGATTTTAATAATAATATTCTGAACGTAACGGACGGCTGTGTGGCCATAAAACTCACTGTAAGGACAGTTAGTTTACAAGTGGAGGTCCCACCGAGACTTTTGAGGCGTATCGCAACTTTGACCAGAGGTTAGACGCAGGAACAGCTCCGAAAGCCAAAGAAGGCTGAGTTCGTGTCCTGGACTGTCATCTGTCAGTTGGGTCCCCAAAAGTAGTAAGAGCTCGCAATGGCACACGCAACCCGTTCAAGTAGCGCTGGTGGACAGACACCTCCGTCGATAACATTGGTTGATCTCAAGAAGACGGTAATGGACGCCGTCAACGGAACGATTCCCGTAGGAGACAAAACCATTGGTGAGTACGATGGAAAAATTAGCGCAGAAGGGATTGATTTCGTAGATAATTATGAAGAGATAACTACCAGTAGAGGCTGGGATGACGAGCGCAGATATAAGAGTTTTAACCAGTATTTAAGTAATAGTGCTAAAAACTGGTACAAATTGTTTGTTAAAAAGTCTGCGACTCCGCCAGCAGACTGGACTGCATTGAAACAGGCATTCGTGGACTATCACGTCCCGACTGATAGGAATGTCGCTCTCAGAGAGCAGATGATTAAGCGAAAGCAGGGCAAAGACGAGGATGTCATTTGCTATATCACCGATAAACGGCTGCTTTGCGTCGAATATAATAGTAATATGGGTTTCGATGAAATGAAACGCCATATAATTGAAGGAATGATTCCTGAGATAAGGACCACAATTTTACACAAGGATAACCCGGTTATGGCAAGCCTTGAACGCAATGCAAAAAATATTGAAAAAGGTTTGAGAGAGGGAGGCCTCTCCGGCAAACCAGAAAATTCAGATATTTCTGAAATTAAAGAATTGCTTAAGAGTTTGAAACTTGAAAGAAAACAAAGCAGAGAGAGGTCTCAGAGTAGAGATCGAGAATACGACCGATACGGTCGTAGAATAGTAGACAGACGGGACAGACCAGTAAATCTATTGAGAGATCCGTCCTCAGACTTAGGCAGAGACCAATCCCGAGAGCGCGACAAGAGTAGAGAACGTTATCGAAACAGAAGTGACTCTTACGATCACTACCGGAATAGAAATGATTCACGTGATCGTTATCGAAACCGAGACTACGACCGCTATCGTCGCGATGATAGTCGGGATAAATATGAGTCCAGATATAGAAATTATGATTCAGATAGGAGTCCAGAACGTAGAGATTATGGGAACACTTACAGAGACGACTATAGAGATGACTATCGTAATAATCGCCGAGATAATTATCGCAATAGTTATCGTAATAATGACCAAGTTCAGTATCGCAGCGACAGTCTCAACAGATATAGAAATCAATTTCAAAATCGTAACCAAGATCAAACTGGCAATAGATATGAGAATAATCAGAGAAATAATAAGCCCTATAACAGAAGTAACGATAATCGCCGGCCTAATGATAATTCTAAGCCAAAAAGAGTTGAGTTTCAAATTGCACGGAATTTGAATAACAGCCGAGATATTAACGGACAGATCCGATGTTTTGAATGTCAGAAAGTGGGACATTTTGCAAGGGATTGTCCGCGAAAAAGTACAGAACAGATCAATGTTAACGCATTATCACAGAAGGCAACTAAAGATAAATTATTGTACTACCCTGTGATAATCAAGGGAACTGAATTAAAGGCCGTATGTGATTGTGGCTCGAGTGCAACACTCATTGATTTAGACACTTGTAAAGAATTCAAATTCTCAATTAGACCAGAAAAGCCTGAGTTTAATCTGTTGACAGCTGACGGGCAAATAATGAAATTTGAAGGCAAAAGTAATATCACTTTTTCAATAATTATAGAAGAGATTGAGCGTCAATTTACTATTGAGGCACTGGTCGTTAAGGATTTCAGATATCATCTGTTATTAGGCGTTGATTTCTTTGAAGAGGGTCAAATAATAATTGACTGTTGGCAAAAATCGCTTCTCTGGAGAAATCCAGAAAATAATTCAAAGAAAATAAGAAATGAAATCAAAGCTCCAAATAAAATACATTTAATGACAGATGTTATCTTAGAGCCGAGAGTTTCTAAGAAAATTCTCGTAAAATTTAATAACTGTGAGCTGAATTCAGAGAAAATCTGTAAAACCATAACAAATGAAAAACTTTTGAACAAATATAAAATTTATGTCAACTCAGAAGCTATTTGTGTGAACTTAGGGGAAGGTTACGTAACCATAAATAATTCTTCGAGCAAACCTATAAATTTGAGTGTAGGGACAGTTATTGCCTACTATTCAGAGGAAAGCTTTGAAAACCAAAACAAATCCAAAAACTCAATCATTGATAGCGATAGCGATAGTGAACAGCTGTTCAGTGACAGCGAGAGCTCTGAAGTTATGACTGACTCAGAAGAAGACTTTGATTTCCTTTGCGAGCCGTCTTCTGTCGTAACAGATGGGGAGTCACTCGTAAATAATGTCATTAAAGTCATTTCTGAAAAGAAAATTCCTGAACAATCAATAGAATTCGAAAATTTATGCGTCTTTTGCAATAAAATCCATTCAAACCTCGATGTTTGTTCAAGAGAACAGAAAAAATGGTTTTCTTCTCAAGAATTCCGACACATAATAGATAAACAGCGCAGGGATTTTGATAATAATTACGAAAAATATTTTATTTCTCAGAATAATAATCAAAAATCAGTTAATCTTTTGTCAGAAAAGTTAAAAAGGTGTAGAATAAATTCTGAAGCGGATGTGATTCCAGAATTTATTGAATTACCCATGGGAACAGTAAAAGTAGGGTCGCATTTGAACTCAACACAAAGACAATCTTTAAAAGACCTATTAATTGAATACGAAAATCTGTTTGCTTTCGACAAAATGACTTTAGGACTATGTCGAATAGGAGAGTTCAAAATTGAATTAAAAGATAAAAATCAGAGCCCTATTCAACAAAAAGCCTATATCTATAGTATAGCGCAGAGAGAGGACATCAATAAAATTGTTGAGCAGTGGATAGACCTCGGAATAGCCGAACAGTGCGACAGTCAATGGAGTAGTCCTGTGGTTTTAGTGAATAAGAAGTCATTAGATGCAAATGGAGTTCCTGAGAAAAGGGTTTGCATTGACTTCAGACAATTAAACAAGGTAATTAAAGACGATATCTACCCTATACCTGATACCCGAACACTCTTAAGCCAATTAACTGGCGCGAAGTATTTCTCACTTATTGACCAAAATAATGGATACATGCAGTTTAATATCAAAGAAAGTCATAGAGATTACACTGGATTCAGAACACAAGATGGCTTCCATAGATTCAAACGGTTATGTTTCGGTTTGAAAAATGCACCTAGTTTTTTCATGCGATGTATGAATAAAGTCTACGGTCATTACAACGGGAAAATTGTGATCAATTATTTTGACGATGCAATTGTTTTCTCTAACACTTTTGAAGAGCATCTCAAGAGATTGAGAACAGTCTTTGATTGCATGCAAACGGCCGGCCTAACACTTAAGCCATCCAAATGTGAATTCATGAAAACTTCAATAACTTTTGTTGGGTTCAAATTATCAGAAAATGGAATAGACTCCGATCCTCAAAAGGTTATTGCAATCAAAAATTTTCCGAGGCCAACAAATATCACAGCTGTGAGGTCTTTCGTTGGGTTAAGCGGATTCTATAGACGTAAAGTAAATAATTTTGCCCAAATAGCCGAACCTTTGACACGTTTAACAAAGAAAGTCATAAAATCAGATAAAAAGCTGAAAAATGTACAGAAAGCCCAGAATTCACATAAATTTGTGAGACCTTCAGATGAAGGGAGAGTTTTTGTTTGGGGCTCAGAACAGGAGAAGGCATTCAATGAATTAAAAGAAGCAATAATTTCCTCTCCAATACTCGTGCATTTCAATAATTCTTTGCCAATTGAAGTTCATACAGATGGTAGTCTCCAGGGAATTGGTGGTGTATTATATCATGTAATAGATGGTGAGCTCCACCCATTCTGTTTTCAAAGCTGGTTATTACATCAGTCAGAGAAAAATTATACGACAGCTGAAATTGAATGCCTTGCGATAGTTAAGGTAACAGACAAATGCAGGGAATATTTAATTGGCAAACCCTTTACAGTCGTAACTGATTGTCTTGCGCTTAAATGGATGAACGAAAAGGCGAGCTTAAATAGTAGACTTATGAGATGGGGTCTACATATGCAGAACTTCGACTACACTGTTAGGCACAGGAGTGGTAAGAAGAACGTTGTCGCGGACAGTTTAAGCCGTTATCCCGTAAGCCCCCCAGAAGAGCTCGAAGACAATATCGATAAATATTGCTTTTCAACAACAACTGAAATAATTGAATCAGAGTTTGTCAGAAATTTACCACTAGATCAAAAGACAGACTATAACTTTTCTGATATCTATCGAAGAATAGAAAATAGCGAAGAACTCGACGATTGGGTTCTTGACAATTATTTCATAGACAATGACATCTTGTACAAAAAAGTCAGAATAAATAATGAAAAGAAAATAGTTGTCTGTTTGCCTTTGATTCGTGTCTTAGATGTAATGTTTGCTTATCACAACCACCCGCTTTCAGGAGCTAACCTGGGAATAAATAAATCTTTTGATAAAATCGCAAATAGATTTTATTGGCCTTCTATGAGGCAAGATATCACTGATTATGTGAAGAGTTGTAGTGATTGTCAGTCTAAGAAAAAAGAACTATTACTAAAAGCAGGGCTTATGTTGCCTATATTTAGTGACTACCCCTTTGAAAAAATTGGAATTGATTTTTTGGGACGTTTTAATCAATCAATTAAAGGCAATACATACATAATTGTAGCCACAGATTACTTCACTAAGTGGGCCATTACTAAGGCTATTACTGCAGCTAACAAAGAGCTGACCGCAGACTTCCTAATAGAGGATATAATAACAAAATACGGCGCCATAAATACTCTAATCTCTGACAGAGGGAAACAATTTATGTCAGGTCTTATCGAAGCAATAAATATTCGACTGGCAGTTAAACACGCTCCCAGTACTTCTTATGCACCTCAGACAAACGGGCAAACAGAGAAATATAACCAAACGTTAGCTAAAATGTTGAGCGCTTACGTAAACAAAAATCAGGACAATTGGGACAGTAACCTTCAGTGGGTTACGTTTGCATACAATAGCTCAAAAAATAACACAACTGGGCATGCGCCGTTTAAACTGTTGTTCGGTAGAGATCCTGTGCTCCCTCCAGACACAGTCACTGCTGTCCCAGTCTTCAAGTATAGAGACGAAGAGCAATATTACGAAAGTTTAGTTAAAAGTTTAGATTATTTGCATAAAATTGTGAAACAAAATAATTTGAAAGCCTCAGAACGTAATAAAAACTACTACGACAAGAAACGAAGAGACGTTCATTACGAAGTCGGACAACAAGTCCTTGTCCATTACCCGACCAGGATTAAAGGTCGCTCTCAAAAGCTTTTGGCACCGTTCCATGGTCCCTTCACGGTCCGAGAGGTAAGACCTAACGGTTTAAATTACGTTATCGAGGGTAAAATTAACGATAAGAAGTCTATCATTGACTCAGTTCACGTCTCACGCATGAAACCATTTTTCAATAGAGAGGAACTCATTAATAGAATAGAGACATTAGTTGAAAAGGCAAAAGAACCCGAGAACATGACTAACGCCAGCGATAACCCAAGTGAGCCAGATCACTTTAACAAAACAGTTCCACATAATTCAGATGAACGACTGATTAACAGACCCCTTGACAGTCGACCCCTTCCCAGACGCTCTCAGCGACAAAGACGTCCACCAAAGTTATACCCAATGCTATTGTTAGCCTTCATGGCCTTTCTATTGATCGCCAACCCATGTACTGCCGGACTCCAAAAGTTGAGTCCAATTGTTTGGCGTAAAAGTGACAAACCTGTAGTGAAAGGCGTCAATCGAGTACTTATTTTGGCAAAATATGAGAGCCCTTGCCGAGTGTTCCTCGATAAGAATTTTATTCCTTACAATAATGAAGAGTTAAAGGATTTCTGTGACAAACGCTTTCAAGAGGACTATATTAAGCCTCTAAAACAATTTTGCGTAACTCCAGATCTAATGAAATCAGACGAAATAATGAAAATTAAACGAAGTAAGCGCTTGGTGATTACAGCCATTGTTATCACTTTAATCGTAGTCGCAGTTACAGCTGTCATAGGTATTGCTGTTAAAGCTATTATAGACAGTAGCTCTTCTACCGATAAAATTGAGGAATTTAAGCACAAACAGTTGGAACTAATAGAACAGACAAACTCTTTAGAGGAAAATCAAATTAAGATTAAAGAGATTATTTCAATGCTTCAGAATCAAGTCGACGGCATGAACTCTCGTATCCAAGGTTTAACCCAATCATTAAAAGTCTTTGAGAATGTTATGCCTCATTTTGTTCTCTATGTGGCTCATGTGGCGGCCAAATTATCAATAACCAGGGAAAAGTTGAACGAAATTAACTTTGAATGGAAACACAATAGAGTCAGTCCTAAAATCCTTGACCTATTCAACTTTACCCTTCCCTGTGCCCCTAATTGCGATTTGAGTTATGCTCAGCCACGCCAGTGCCTTCACAACGAAGAAAAACAAACAATTGAACTAATGTTTGACGTTAAGACTACCGAAAGAAATACATCAATCCTCACAGCCGACCCTTTTACTATGCATTCAATCCAGAATAGCACTTATTTATGTAGTGTTAGGTATACCGGACCCGAAAAAGTAGTTTTCAATGAGAAAAATGATTGCATTATACCTTTGCCTCCATCCCCTTACACTATTAATGACTTGATTGTAATGCCTAAAACCGAAAAATGTGTGTCCTCTTTCCCCTCAAATATAACCATGAAATATTGGAAATCTGAAAACTGTGAGCAAAAGCATCACATATCAGCTGAAGATATCGTCCAAATTAAAGTCGTAGGTGAGAATAATCACATTTATTGTTTCGGGTTTGATATCAATATTTATAACCGAACGACTAAATGCCCAGATTTTGTCTTTTCCCTACCAATTGCAACTTCATTTTCAATTGATACCCTGAATTATGAGTCGACTGATATGACAATTAAAACAGATATTAGTTTTGCCCCTGGATTATCTCAGAGAGTTAATTTCCACCTTATGCCTGACTTACATG
>JAQIXV010000940.1:0-14207 GCA_034700625.1 Tectocepheus velatus
TCGTCATTAGTTTAATAAATAACAATAAATTATTTCAATATAATAATAATAGTTTCATCAATTTCAATTTAAATGCAACTGTAATTCCTCGAAAAAGAAATCAAGCAAGAACAAATATTGTTGTGTATCCCAGGTCTTATAGGAAATCAAACACATAAATTGTAAATATGTTTTGCTGTAGATTTCAAAAGAATCACTACAAGGTAAAATCATTGATAATAAATAATAAGACAATTTGTAACTATCTTGAAATTTAGGAAATCGATAAATCAATTTATCAATATATGCGTACAAAAAGATTGCACCATACTTTTATATATTATATTCATTGTCAAGAAACATATCTGTGTCAGCTTCATGAGTTAGGAAAAAATTCGGCAAATTTCATATGTCATCTGTTACATTATATAATTAACTTGATGATATATTCGTTACAATCAGAGAAAATTCATTGATGTACCCTGCACATGTTTCTCAAATAAGCAAGAAAAATAAAATTTCCTGATATTAATTACTTGATGATATTTTCGTTTTAATCAGAGAAAATTTATTGTTATATTTTGCACAAGTTAACTCAATCTGAGCACTTCTATTAAATCTTATCCAGTTCTTTAGCTAATTTTTCAAGAGAAACAATAATCTTGTCAACAAAATGATTATCTAGTTAATATGAAAAAATATTTTGATAACCAATAAATTAACTTAATCATATTAATAAAGCATCATTTAGAAATTACTTGAGCCTAGATTGTTGGTGTTTTTAGTCATTCAAAACATTATGCAAGTTTATATTTCTCAGCAAAATGCTCGAAAACAGTTGGTTTAGACATTTATGATTAACATATGAAAATGAGAAGAGCATGCTCAAAGCTCGTGGTCAAAACATTTTAAAAATGATTTTATTGATTATATTACTCTATATCCGATGAGAGAAATTTACCTGTATCCAATTTTATTATGAATAACATATCAAATCAACAATCAAAAATATAAATTGTTTCAAATTGTTTACTATATAATTAATTCATTATCCACCTTGGTCTTTCCCATTTGATAAATCATAAGACAATTTATAATTATGAGAACCGATAAATCAATTTATAAATTTTTGTATTAACCATCGCTAAACAATTATATTATCATGCTGTTTTTGGTATTTCAAAAACAGCACAATTAAAACAATTATAAAGGCAATTATTTTTTACCAAGAATAGTTTTTTGTCATGAGATTCTAGATAATAACTTTATTTTCTTGGTTGATTAGAAGCAGTAGATAAGTTATTTAAAAAATTGAAAATGGTATTGCAAATTCAAAATAAAAAATTTCAATCTCGAAAAAACGCAAATAAGCTCAAAATAAGTGCTCAAACTTGTTTAAAGTTATTCTTATTTATTTTTGCAGTTTTCGGGCTATTATACCAAACTGGAATTATTTATACCCAGTTCATGTCAGGCGAGACAATCATAAGCCTGGAAATCGGTCGACTCCCAGATGAAAGACCACCCGCTGTCACCATTTGCTATCCATACCTCTTCTCGATTGAAAGGGCCGCTCAATTTGATAAGCGCTTTATCGAGCTCAATCAAAGAAACCTGCAATCATTCAGAGATAATTCATATATGTGGAACTTATATCTTGGTACTTTTCTCAAGTATACAAATGAAAAGTTGGGAAATAATGGTCTGGATATGAATGTCATGTTTGACAATATTAGCGTCAAATACAATGCCCTCGATGGAAGTCAAACTATCCGGCTAATTGCAAATGGAGCACATGATAACAAAACTGTTCTAGATGAATTTGTGATCTATAATGGAAAGAATGAACGCCGGTATACGTTCCTTGGTGATCCCTTTGAGACAGTCGTTATAACGCAAATGAATTATAACAAGGACTCAATCATTTCTGTAAAATGTCTGACATTTTTCAGCCAGGCACAAAAAAGTTGGAGAAACTTTCAGCAAGAATTCAGCATGTTCCAGTTTAATTTAAACTGGTATTCAGTTAATCGATCATTCCCATTTCACACTATTTATTTTATAGCAATGCACTCACCGAATCACTTACCTAGCTTTCTCTTGGACATTGAGTTTAAGAGATTAGATTTTATGAAATTATCCACGATCAAATATTCTGAACAGAGAATTCAAAGACTAGGAAAGGGTTACGACACTAACTGCCATTCGTATGACTCGGATACTAATTACAGTTATTTTAGAATGAGATCCGATTGCGTTAGCCATTGTTACCAAGATAAAATAAGACGGATATGCAAAGTTGACCGTGGTCTCTTAATGAGCAACACATTAATCAGAAAAGAATATTTAATTGATGGAAACGATAGATTGATATCATGTTATGACCAGGAATATAATCAAATGAGTTTCTCCATTAAAAATGACTGCGAAAAAATGTGCAAGGTAGAATGCAATGTCAGATACTATCCAATTGAAATCATTTCAACAGATATCCGCAATAATCACGCATGCAACATATTTCACAGCGAGTTCCCTGATATTTTCGTGCGACACGTCCCAGAAATGACCTTGATTGGGTTTGTCTGCAACTTTGGTGGATTGCTGGGAATGTGGTTAGGGCTGTCCTTATTCACTATGTTTAATAATGTTTACTACCTTGTCACTAATGTAGTCTATCCTAAAAATATAACACTGATAAATAGAATAGTTTATCGTGGTAAAAGAAATTTTTCAAAATCAAAGAAAGCTGTAAATCATTGGTAAAATTATTAAAGTCAGTTTAAATTTTCATCATGTTTTAAATTTCTAATGATTTTAAGTCAAGAACATTTGCAATACATCTATTGTGTAATCTTGATTGTTTTGAAAAATAAGGTCATATTTCGAAATAAAATTTCTATTTGTGTCACAAAAAATATTTTAATGATCTTTTATTCTGAAGTAATTACTCTCTAATTATCAACATGGCCATTTGAATGAGCTTGCTAATTGTAAATATTGATTCACATATTTCATTAAAGTTCCCTGCTAGAAGAAATTTCAATCACAAGATAAAAATGTACAAGGCAAATAAATTGAAAGTTTCGCGTTATCCAACATATAGGAGAAAGTCAAAAATAAGTGCCCAAACAGTGATCAGTGTCATTTTATTGCTAATTGCCTTCTATGTACTAATTTACCAAGTTCAAATTATATACCACCAGTTCATGTCAGGCAAAACAATCGTCAACATTGAAGTCGGGCTGCAATACGACAACACTCTCCCGGCCATCACAATATGTTACCAAGATCTATTTTCAATGGAACGAGCTGCGCAATTTTACCCTGGTATTTATAGCTTAAACGAAGCCTATCAAGAAGTTTTGGAAAGTAATGAATCAAGAGAATATTTAAACCTGTATAACCAGGTGCTTCAAACTTACATTGATGAATATTTGAAAAAAGATGGCCTGGGTGTTTACGAACTTATTGATAATGTAAGCATCAAATTCAGAGCACTCGATGATAGTCTATCTCTTTTGCTCACTCTCTTCGGAAAAATGGATAATAAGAGTTTACCTGGTGACTTGCTTGCTAACATTGACAAAAATGAAGATGAATATAGATTTATTGGGGACCCTTTGGAGAGCTTTGTTGCCTTATCTATTAAGCGCCAAGCTAACTTTACGGTAAACTTGCACAAGTGTTTCACCTTTTTCAGTTCAGCACAACAACAGTGGAGAAACTTCCATGCTCAACTGGATGTGGTAGCAATTAACATGTTAAAAGACAATATAGCTAAATCTTTTCCAGTACATTACAATCAGTTTTACCTTGTTTCAATTCACTCTCCTAATCATTTACCTGATCTGGATGATGAGCGTGAATTCAAGCGAGTTTATTTCAATCAATTGACCAGGTTCAAATATTCTGAACTCAAGATTCAACGCCTGGGAAAGGGTTACGACACAGACTGCTATTCCTATGAAACACAAACTGGTTATAATTATTATAGGATGAGATCAGATTGTATTAATGACTGTTATCAAGATAAATTGAGAGCTATATGTAATGATACCAATATCTATTTCATGAGTCCATCCTTGCTAAGAAAACAATATTTTCAAAGTAACTCATCGAGAATTAAATCTTGTTATGACCTTGACTATAATCGGGCGAGCTTTATAAGAAAGCTAGATTGCGAGAGATTGTGCAAGGTAGAATGCAATTTCAAGTACTATCAATTTGAGATTGAAAAATTCGAAAGCGACGACCTTACACTTTTTATACGACATGGTGAATTTCCTGATATTTTTGTCCGACACATTCCAGAAATGAACTTGATGGGTTTTGTTTGTAACTTTGGTGGACTGTTGAGCGTCTGGTTATGTCTATCATTATTTGCAATATTTAACAACATTTTCAACATGGTCACCAAGTTTTTCAACCGGAAAAATAGCTTGCCCAGAAATAGATTAGTTTATAACGGTTCAAGGAATTTTAAAATAGCGAAACCACTTGTTAAACGCTGGTAAAATGATTAAATGACCGGATGAATTTAAATATTTATATAGAAAATAATGTTTAGAAAAAAAAATAAAATTAATATCTAGTTGAATTAAAAATAAGGCAGTACAATTTAAGAAAATAATAGACAATTAATAAAATCGATTTATTGACAAGTAAAATTACTAGAGCCTAGATAAAATTGGTTTAGAATAATACATAATTTGTTATCACAAGAATAAATAAAAATGATC
Organism: Tectocepheus velatus; assembly: GCA_034700625.1. Lineage (NCBI taxonomy): Eukaryota > Metazoa > Arthropoda > Arachnida > Sarcoptiformes > Tectocepheidae > Tectocepheus > Tectocepheus velatus. Next base: position 4,719 of record JAQIXV010000940.1, read on the forward strand.
AATAAAATTGGAAAAATTAATTCAATGTTCCTAGCCAACATATAATTATAATATAATTATCTTGAATCTTAAGATTATTGCAAAATTATAAAAGAAAAATATAAATTATCTAGCAGACCTTGAATATTGATTATTATTGTAATAATTATTATAAAAACTATGATAGATAAAATTTTTATCATTTCATATTAGTATGCTAAGTTACAAGATGTTTGATAGTTCTCGAAATATGAGCTCCAGATCCAAGTTGAAAATGAGCCCCGAAACAATTTTCAAGATATTTTTACTTATTATTGCTGGTTCGGGGCTGATTTACCAAGTTCAAATCATTTACCGCCAGTTCATGTCAGGCAAGACTATCGTCAACATTGAAATCGGACGGCTATACAACCAGACACTCCCCGCTATAACCATATGCTATGACGCACTCTATAGCGTGGAAAGAGCGGCTCAATATGACCCTGATTTTGCCGAGTTCAATAATACATACTTTGAATCATTGAAAAATGTGTCAGCTAACATGTATGATTTGTACTGGAAGTTTACCGAAGGTCACAATAGAAGACAACTGATGAAAACTGGCCTCGATATGAACCTACTCTTCGATAAGTTGAGCATCAAATTCAAAGCTCTTGATGGTGATCAAGGTTTAAAGTTCACCCTTTTCGGAGATGCTGATAATGAAACGGTGCCTGGTGATTTTGAAGTTATTTTTAGCAAGACAGCTCACATTTACAGTTACGTTGGCGACCCCTTTGAGACTATTGTTGTACATAACGAGAGTTTTCTCCAAATTCTCAAATGTTTCACATTTTTTAGCTCTGGTCAGAAACAATGGAGAAACTTCCATGCTCAATTGGATTTGTTAGAGTTCAAAATAGACTGGGACACTTGGAACCTGAAAAAATCTTTTCCAATTCATAACAATAGATATTATTATATTTCAATTCATTCGCCAAATCACCTACCTGACTTTGACGAAGAAAGAGAGTTTAAGCGCGTTTATTTGCGAGGTGTGACCACGATCAAATATTCTGAGCTGAGAATCGAAAGGATGGGAAAGGGATACGACACTGACTGCCATTCGTATGAATCGGAAACTAATTACAGCTATTCCAGGATGAGATCCGATTGTATTAACGACTGTTACCAAGATAAATTGAGAAAGATATGCAACTTGAAAAGTGACTATTTACTTAGCACATCGTTGCTTCACCAAGGATATTTCACCGATAATCATAAAAGATTGATCTCCTGTTCAGATACTGCATATAATAAAGTAATTTTCACTATCAAATTGGAATGCTCTAAAATGTGCAAGGTCGAATGCAAATTTAAGTATTATCCACTTGAAGTTGAATCTATATTGAAGGCAGATGGCATTATCAACATTCGCCATGGTGAATATCCTGACATTTTCGTGCGGCATACACCTGAGATGAACTTGATGAGTTTTGTTTGCAATTTTGGCGGACTGTTGGGCATGTGGTTAGGGCTGTCCCTGTTTGCCATATTCAATAATATTTTCTACATAGTCTCAAAATTTGTTTATCCTAAGAACATTGTAGTTAACAATAATAATTTATTTTTCACTATCAAAAGAGACCCAGAACGTAGTAATCTAGATAATTTCAGCAAACGTAATACACTTGTGAGGAAATATTATTGAACTCGATTTTATGACCGTGGTAAAAGTAGTTTATTTTTGCTTAAAATTAATTTCATTTCTATATTTCTATTACATACCTAGCAAATATAATTATTCCTAATGGATCAATATGAATTGAATTATGTAACTGAGTGTGTTATTAATCTCTTAAAGATGATTAAATTGAATTGATTTTTTTGTTCCTGTTTTCACAATTTCTTACTATGTCATTTTTTGTTTCATTAGATATAATCAGGGACAATAAATTAAGACGTAGTATATAAATGGTGAATTGCCTGATATTTTTGTAAAGAACATTCCTTAAGTTACTTTAATAGGTTTTGTTTGCAACTTTTGTGAACTGTTGGGTATGTGGTTAAGGCTGTCTCTATTTGCTATAATCAATAATATTTTCAGCATGATAATTAAATTTGTTGAAAGGAGAAAGTTGAATTTAATCAAATTGAATGTAAATAAGTTTGTTAATCAAGGTCAAACTAATTTTGTTCCACATAATTCACTCTTTAGACGCGTGTAATGTATTGAATAAAAATAGAATAAATTTCTATTAAAAATTCAATAACAAGAATATTTTTACATGCAACAAAAAAAATAATTATGTAGTTAATTAAAGACTCATGATAATTATTGAGAAAAATTACATAGATCTTGTGATATCACAAGATTGAAACAATTAATTGAGTAAGTAAAAAAATCGATCAAATATCTTCAATAAATAACTTAACTTAACTAATGTTATAGATGATATTGCAAAATGTTTGGGAACAAAATGTTTAACAATAGTTCTAAAGTTTTGAATAATTATAGCAAGTTTAAAATGAGTTCTGACAATATATTCAAGATCATTTATTTTCTGGTTTCTTTATTCGGCCTAATTTACCAAGTTCAAATAATTTACACCCAGTTCATGTCAGGCAAGACTATCGTCAACATTGAAATCGGACGGCTATACAACCAGACACTCCCCGCTATAACCATATGCTATGACGCACTCTATAGCGTGGAAAGAGCGGCTCAATATGACCCTGATTTTGCCGAGTTCAATAATACATACTTTGAATCATTGAAAAATGTGTCAGCTAACATGTATGATTTGTACTGGAAGTTTACCGAAGGTCACAATAGAAGACAACTGATGAAAACTGGCCTCGATATGAACCTACTCTTCGATAAGTTGAGCATCAAATTCAAAGCTCTTGATGGTGATCAAGGTTTAAAGTTCACCCTTTTCGGAGATGCTGATAATGAAACGGTGCCTGGTGATTTTGAAGTTATTTTTAGCAAGACAGCTCACATTTACAGTTACGTTGGCGACCCCTTTGAGACTATTGTTGTACATAACGAGAGTTTTCTCCAAATTCTCAAATGTTTCACATTTTTTAGCTCTGGTCAGAAACAATGGAGAAACTTCCATGCTCAATTGGATTTGTTAGAGTTCAAAATAGACTGGGACACTTGGAACCTGAAAAAATCTTTTCCAATTCATAACAATAGATATTATTATATTTCAATTCATTCGCCAAATCACCTACCTGACTTTGACGAAGAAAGAGAGTTTAAGCGCGTTTATTTGCGAGGTGTGACCACGATCAAATATTCTGAGCTGAGAATCGAAAGGATGGGAAAGGGATACGACACTGACTGCCATTCGTATGAATCGGAAACTAATTACAGCTATTCCAGGATGAGATCCGATTGTATTAACGACTGTTACCAAGATAAATTGAGAAAGATATGCAACTTGAAAAGTGACTATTTACTTAGCACATCGTTGCTTCACCAAGGATATTTCACCGATAATCATAAAAGATTGATCTCCTGTTCAGATACTGCATATAATAAAGTAATTTTCACTATCAAATTGGAATGCTCTAAAATGTGCAAGGTCGAATGCAAATTTAAGTATTATCCACTTGAAGTTGAATCTATATTGAAGGCAGATGGCATTATCAACATTCGCCATGGTGAATATCCTGACATTTTCGTGCGGCATACACCTGAGATGAACTTGATGAGTTTTGTTTGCAATTTTGGCGGACTGTTGGGCATGTGGTTAGGGCTGTCCCTGTTTGCCATATTCAATAATATTTTCTACATAGTCTCAAAATTTGTTTATCCTAAGAACATTGTAGTTAACAATAATAATTTATTTTTCACTATCAAAAGAGACCCAGAACGTAATCTAGATAATTTCAGCAAACGTAATACACTTATGAGGAAATATTATTGAACTCAATTTTATGAACGTGGTAAAAGTAGTTTATTTTTGCTTGAAATTAATTTCATTTCTATATTTCTATTACATACCTAGCAAATATAATTATTCCTAATGGATCAATATGAATTTAATTGAATTTTGTAACTGGGTGTGTTATTAATCTCATAAAAGATGATTAAATTGAATTGATTTCGTTCTGTTTCTGTTTTCACTATTTTTTACTAGGTCATTGTTTGATTCTATAAATATGATCAGGGACAATAAATTAAGACATAATTTAGTATATAAAGGATCTGGACATAAGGGCGAGTTATTTACAAGGATTATCATATTGATTGTGACTGGTTGCGGACTATTTTACCAAGCTGGAATTATTTATGTCAGGGAAAACTGTGGTAAGCTGTGAAATTGGAAACAGCCAAGAGCAAACACCACCAGCTATTACTATTTGTTATCCATATCTTTTCTCAATGGATAGAGCTGCTCAATTTCACCCTGGCTTCGCAGAAATAAATAAAATATACCAGGAACAATTGAAGAATAAATCATTCAATGTTAGACAATTTTATCTTGATTCGTTTTGGAAATACACAGATGAAAAATTGAAAAACAATTGACTGGATTTGATTGAATTATTCGCGAATATGAGTGTCAAATACAGAGTATTGGATGAAAGTCAAAACATCTGGTTCTCATTTTTTGGAAGAAATGAAAACCATAGTAATCATGGTGAATTTGATATTGATTTTGGCAAAAACTATCGCTTTTATGTATTGACTGGAGAGCCACTCGAGACGATAGTAATAAGAAATTTATTCAACAAATGGGAATCAAGAGATGAGTTTAAATGTCTGACATTTGTTAGTAACACCCAGGAAAAGTGGAGAGACTTCCAAGCTCAATTGGAAGTTATAAGAATTACATTCAACTTTGAATCAACTGAAAAATCATTTCCATATCACAATTATAACTATATTTCAATACATTCACCTAATCACCTACCTGATTTCCATTTTGAAGTAGAAATTAAAGGATTTGATGTAAGCTTGCTTAACATGGTCAAATACAGTGAACATAGAATTCATAGAATAGGAAAGGGTTACGACACTGAGTGCTATGACTATCAATCGGATAATAATTTTGGTTATTATAGGATGAGATCTGATTGTGTAAATGAGTGTTATCAAGATTAAATGAGAAAAATATGCAAGTTAGAGTGAGGCCTATTCATGAGCTTATCACTAATCAGGAAAGATTATTTAGTAGCAATCCAGGTCAAACTAATTTTGTATTTCAGACTTTTTAGACGCGTGTAAAGTATTGATTAAAAATAAAATAAATTGAATTTCTATTAAAAATTCAATAACAAGAATGTTTTTATCATATGAATAATATTGAGAAATAATTACCTAGACCTTGTGATATCACGAGAATGGAACAATTAACTATTTAAGTTAAAATATCGATAAAAAAAACTGACTTATCTATTGTTCTAGATGCAAAATGTTCGAGAACAGAATGTTTAACAATAGTTCTAAAGTTTTAAAAACTAACAGCAAGTTTAAAATGAGTTCTGACAATATATTCAAGATAATTTATTTTCTGATTTCTTTTTTCGGCTTAATTTACCAAGTACAAATAATTTACACCCAGTTCATGTCAGGCAAGACTATTGTCAACATTGAAATCGGACGGCTTCACAACGAGACTCTCCCGGCTATTACAGTATGTCTATCGGAGCTCTTCTCAATGGAAAGGGCTGCTCAAAACTTTTCAAACTTTACCGAGATAAATCGATTGTACCAGAATCTATTGAAAAATAAATCTGAGAAGGCTACACAATTGTACCAGGAGACATTCAAAAATTATACTGGTGAGAAGTTGAGAAATGATGACCTGGATATGAATGAATTTTTCAACAAAATGAGTATCAAATTCAAAGCCCTCGATGGGTGCCCTGTTTTCGTTCTTGAGCTTTTTGGAAAGGCTGAGACTGAGAAAGGTGACTTTATCTCTATAGGCCCTAAAAATAGCCACGTTTACAAATACGTTGGCGATCCCCTCGAGACGATTAACATTCAAAACATATTGGAAGCCCCCATTCCTCACAAATGTTTCACGTTTTTTGGCTCAGCTCAGGAGCAGTGGAAAAATTTCCAAGCGCAGTTGTTTGGATTGTCTCTGACTGTTAATGAGAAAGCCATGTCCAGTTCATTCCCTATTTATTACCCCATATATCTTATTTCGATCCATTCACCGAATCACCTACCTGATTTAGATGATTATCAAGAATTTAAAGTAATCAATATGAAACATTTCACCAGTCTCAAATATTCTGAGATTAGAATTCAACGACTGGTAGAGGGTTACGACACTGACTGCCATTCTTATGAATCCGAAACTAATTACAGTTATTACAGAATGAGATCCGATTGCGTCATTGATTGTTACCAAGGTGAAATCAGAAAATTATGCAAGGTTGATAGCGGTTATTTCATGAGTCTCTCTCTGCTCAAGCAAGGCTATTTCAATAATAGCCATGATAAAGTTCGTTCATGCTATAACAGCGAGTATAATCGCTTCAGTCGGGTAACCAAGCTCGATTGTGAGAAGGTGTGCAAGGTCGAATGCAATTTCAAGTACTATCCACTCGAAACATTTAGCTATGAGCGTAGAAATCCTATTCTCAATATTGTGCATGGTCAATTACCAGATATATTTATCAGATATATTCCGGAAATAACCTTGATGGGTTTTATTTGTAACTTTGGCGGATTGCTGGGTATGTGGTTAGGGCTGTCCCTATTTGCAATATTCCACAATATTTCAAACCTGTTCATTAAAGTTATTTATCCTAAGAACATTGTAGTTAACAAAAATTTATTTTTAACTATCAATAGAGGCCCAGAACGTAATCTAGATAATTTCGGCAAACGAAATGTACTTGTGAGGAAATGATCAAAATAATAATTAAATTGATTTTCCACACTGAAAAAGGATTTTAATTATGCTTGAAATAAATTTCCTATTGATTATTCTGTATTATATCCAGCAAAATATGACATCACACCTTGTTGATTAATAGGTTTTGTTCGCAACTTTGGGAAACTGTTCGGCATGTGGTTAGGTCTGCCCCTATTTGCTATATTCAACAATATTTTCAACTTGATCATTAAAATTGTAGACAGGAGAAAGTTGAAAATAAATATATATACATTCGTTAATCAAGGTCAAACTAATTTTGTATTACACAATTCATTTTTTTAGAGTATTGAATAAAAATATAATAAATTCAATAACGAGTACTTTTTTATCACATGAAAAAAATAACAAAAAAACTTATTTATATATTTTGTACAAGAACTGATAATTACAGTTGCACAATTACCTCGATCATGAGATATCACAAGATTTTTTCTTTATAATTGTAAATATTGATTTACTACCTTCGATAAATATCATAATTTATCTATTGTTCTTGATGTTATTGCAAAATATTTGAGAAAAAATGTTTAACAATAGTTCTAATGTTTTGAAAACTAACAGCATGTTTAAAATGAGTTCTGAAACAATTCTCAATATATTTTATTTTCTGATCTCTTTTTTCGGCCTAATTTACCAAGTTCAGATAATTTACAAGCAGTTTATGACAGGCAAGACTATTTTCAACATTAAAATCGGACGGCTTCACAACGAAACTCTCCCGGCTATTACCGTATGTCTACCAGAGCTCTTCTCAATGGAAAAGCTAATTCTCAATATAGCCAAAGCAAATATTGCTCAATTTTGAGTGAAAAATATTATAACCAGTTTTATTTAAATTTGTATCCCGGTACTTGTCTGCAACTTAAAGCTGATATCCTGACAGCCCCGACCAAACTTAACAACAACAACATCTTAACAACTGTGAGGAACATTGGTCTCAGATACAGTGTCATGAGTGTGGCACGAAATTACCTTGATAAATTTTGTTTGCAACTTTGGTTGATTGTTGGGACTGTCTCAATTTGTTATATTCAATAATTTTTTTAAACTTGATAATTAAAATTGTTGACCGGAGAAAGTTGAATGTAAATACGCTTGGTAATCAAATTAATCTATTAAAAATTTAATAACGAGTACTTTTTTATTACATGAAAAATTAAGAGAAAAATTTATATATTTTGTACAAAAACTGATAATTACTCGGATGTGTCTCAATGAAGACAAAAAACACAAAAAACACAAAAACTTGATAATTTTTAATTTAATAACATTGGTCAATACTGGTCAGTTTTGAATAATTGAATTATTTCTTGAATGATATTAGATCAGAATATCGTAAAAGTTTATTGATATTCATTAAAAATGACCACTGGTCAAATTAATCAAATTGCACCAACATGGTTTGATAATAAGAATTTTTCAATCGTTTTTTGGGAATGACCAATGGTTATTTGTAATAAATATCAATGGTACTTATTATTCTTATCTAACATTATCAAACAAATAATTCAATTATTCAAAACCTACCAATATTGACCAATGGTCATTTGAATTAAATTCGTAATTTTATATTAGTTTTTGTGTATTTTTGTTTTTTTGTGTTTTTTGTGTTCATTGAGACACATCCAAAATAATCAAACTTTTCTCGATTTAATTACATTTTAAAAATACTTTAATATTCAGTATTAAATCAATTATAAAAATTTCAAGTTCTCAAATAAATAAATATTCACCTTGGTAACGAAAAAATAATATTTATTTATCAATCAATACCTAGAAAATTTGATCAAAATTTGATCAAATATTACTTTATTCAATTGAAAAGAGTGACCTTTATGATGAATATTTACATTAACTGGAGCACTGAAGGATTGTGTTTTTTGTGTTCATTGAGACACATCCTAATTACTCTTACACAATAATCTCGATCATGAGGTATCACAAGATTTTTTCTTTATAATTGGAAATATTGATTTAATACATTATCACAAGTTTGGAACAATTAACTGTGTTTGTTAAAAAATCGATCAACTATCTTCGATAAATAACCTAACTTATCTATTGTTCTAGAAGTTATTGCAAAATGTTCGGGAACAAACAGTTTAAAAATAGTACTAAAATAAACTAAAAGCCAGTTTGAAATGAGTTCTGAAACTATTTTAAAAATAATTTATTTTCTGATGTTTTTAATCGGCCTAATTTACCAAGTAGAGATAATTTATTCCCAGTTCATGACTGGCAAGACTATTGTCAACATTGAAATCGGACGGCTTCACAACGAGACTCTCCCGGCTATTACCGTATGTCTACCGGAGCTTTACTCAATGGAAAGGGTAGCTCAAAATATCCCAGGCTTTAAAGAGATAAATCAATTGTACCAGGATCTATTAAAGAACAAATCTGAGAAGTCTTTTAAATTGTACGAGGAGACATTCCAAAAGTACTTTGGTGAGAAGTTGAGTAATGATAGACTGGATATGAATGAAATTTTCCACAAAATGAGTATTAAATTCAAATCCCTCGATGGCGATCCTGTTTTCCTTCTTGAGCTCCTTGGAAAGGCTGGCACAGAGCAAGGTGACTTTACATCTATTGACCCTAAAAATAACCACGTTTA
>JAQIXV010000941.1:0-14182 GCA_034700625.1 Tectocepheus velatus
GAATATTATTATGTAATCATAAAAATTGACACTTCAGTGGTCTCTCTCTCTCTCTTTCTCTTTCTCTTTCTCTAGAAAAATTAGTAAAGAATTACTTAACAGCAAAGTGTAAAATGTTTTCACTCTGCTATCAAGTTCTGCCGATCAATAATCTAGGTCATTGAGAAATATGTTTAATCAAAGGGTAATACAAAGGATTTGCTTATAATTAGAAATCACTTTTTTCAGACGAAAAACTGGTTGGGATTCAAGAGATTCAATGTTAAGATACCATCAAATCATTGATTAAATTATGAATTAATTAAGTCTTTAATTATGTGTTTAAAGACTTTCACTGAAAAACTATTAATTATTTTAATTCAGTTTTTATTCGATAATTGAGTCTTTGTTTTATCAAAAATATGATTTATTTATTGAAAGTAATTTTTTTTAATTTTTTTGGCGCCAAAATTATATCCAAGATTAGAATCTGTGCCAAAAGAAACTCAGCAAACAATTAATGTTATTCATCAGAACCTGTGCTGAAAGAAAAAAGTTTGGGATTCAATGTCATCCCATTCCCCAACAGTTTTGAATGCATTCCACAGATATGAGTAGTATTTGTGTCAACAAATTGTTTGATATAAAAAATTCATTTCATTTTCTAAAAAGTATTTCAAACATTGATTACAATATTTGTTCAGATGTTTGGATCAGTATTTCGGTGACAGTCAGAGGATATGTGTTTCAGATAAAGTGATTACTCAGAGGTCTGACTGAATGCATACGTATTTCATATGAGTAATGAAAAAAAACATTCATTCAATTCATTAAACAGTTTTGTAATGAAATGTTATTTTTTATGTCAAATATGTTTTACATCTGTATTACAAACAAATCCATTGAAAAAAAGGAATTCATAAGAAAATACATTTTTGTCTCATTTTTTATATCAATTAAAGTATTTCTTCAAACATTTCTCAGGAATGAGTCAAATGATTGAAAAAAACAAAAACAAAACTTTTATTTTCAAAATTCATGTGATTTTTGTTTTGAAACTTTTTTCATTTCCTTCAATACAAACAGCCTTTTAATTATTCCTCCCCTTTATTCTGAGCACATATTCCTACACATTATATCATTGCCTTTAAATACAATTTGATAGCCTTTCCACTCAATCCTTATCTCAGAAAACACGTTAATCGGATGTAAAGATGTGTCACAAAATATTTCACAACAGGAGTGACACATCTTTATGGACATCCGACCCCTTCTTTGAATCGGAATTTCGATAAATAGAGAGATAGTTATGGGAATGGTATCCGTGATATACGTCTGTATAATAGAAAATCAAATGCGAATTCTGTGCAAATATTAAACAAAACAAAAAATAACACATTTTTATGACTGCCCTCAAAAACTGATGGAACAGAATATGTTTTTCTAACGGTTTTGTGAAACTCAATGCCATTTCCCTTCCGATTAAAGTGGAGAAAGTGTTGGAGCCGTTGATGTCATACCCATTGGCTGAACGACACGACATTTAGAGACACACCACTCCATACCAGTCCCTTATTATCAGCAGACAATCCTTTCACAGACTAATTGTATAAATAGAGGGAAGACTTCAATCATTAATTTGATTTACAGTTGAGTGTCGTTTGAGTAAAACTTTTCCTCAAAAGTTATTTTTATTTTGAAAAATAAAAGTTATTCTGTGCTCAACACAAATGTCTGAAACCGAAGCCAACGTCGAAGTGGGAGAGACCGCCACCGAAGAGACGACTCCACCGACTGCTCACAAAACCGAATGCAAACCGAAAACCGACTGCAACTGCAATGAGACGACGGAAGGGAACGGTGTCTCCGCTGATGGCAATGTCGAAGGAGAGGGAGAGACAGCAGAAGAACCCAATCCAACGGATTAATGGGTTTTCAACTATTTTTTTCGTCTGATTTTTCAAAGCCTTAAAAATAATACGTTTTTCCTATTTTTCTATTAATTAATAATTGATTTAATTTTTTCGTTTTAAATGATTTTTAATTAAAAAAAACTTATTTTGAATTTCAATTTAAATTAAAAAATATTTTTATTAAAAACTGTAAAAAAGTCTTTCAATTATTTTTTAATTAATTGTTTGCTTAATACTCAATAATCTTTGGATTCTAAAGGAGAAAGGTAATATTACAATTAATATCACTTATATTTTCATTAAAAATATTATGGTTGCTACTTTATTGTTTTCACCTTCATTTGAAAATTATTCAACCTCGATCAAGCTCTCATCTAAATATGGTCTCTCTTCGAATTTTAGCATGTCAATTAGTTAATTAAATTTATTTTAAGATCAATTAAACCCCAAAATTTTAATCATTACTTTATTTTTTCAAACAAATCAACAAGGTCAACTGAAATTTTGAAGAGATAATAAATTAATTGACAAAAGGCTGTAAAATAGTTTTAAAAACAAAACAAATGCTATTATATTCTCAATAAGATAAATAGGAATTTAAAATGGCTGTATTTATCGAGCTCAAATTATTTGCCAATCACTTCAACCGATTATAGGTCTTCTTGGTCTCAGACTTCTCAACCCATTCTGACGCCTCAATCCGGCGAACGCTCCAAGACCTGTGCCATAACCGTTGAGGCCATACCCACCCCTATAGGCTCCCATACCGTACCCACCGTAAGGGGACTGGCAGTAGCAAGTTGGTTTTCCGTCGGCATATATCCCGGTTGTCATGCAATAGCCCCCGGAGGCCAAACACCTGCCGTCCAAGTCTTCACATGAGTTACTGTTAGCCCAACAGTCGTTCGGTACAACACTTTTGACCGAAAATAAAATCAGAAAAACTTTTAACAATAAAAACATTTTTTCCGAAACAATTCTCAAATGACATACTGTTCCCTACCGTCCCGTTATTTAAATCTTTTTGGGAAATATTTCGTCAATTGTTCAAATAAATTGATCAAGATCTTTGATAGGTTTGTTTATTTCTTGATTATAATCGGAATAAAAGATAATTTTAATGACTTTTCTTACGTAAGATTTCAATAAATAAAGTGATTTAGAAATAAAATTTTGATTTGAAAAATGATTTTTCAATTTTAAGCTTATTTTAAGTAATTTAATGCAAAATATTTTACTCGAATATATTACTGGATGTCTCTAACGAAATTGACCGTAAAGGTACAGGGTCTGTTTTGTTTTGCATATATGGAAAGTTTCAAAAAAATTATTTATTATTTTGTCAAAAATTCAAAGAAATTCCTGTTTTTGTTTTGATATCCGGATTGTTATGAAAAATGTAATTCAAATCCCATTTGAACTGAGAAAACATGCTTTCAATCAATAATTTGATCTTTAGATCGGAATTCAATGTCTATTTGTATTGAAAATCACATTTGAATTGACGTAAACTTTGCGAAAACAAAAGTAATTATTAATAAATGTTTTTGAAAAATAATTTAATGAAAACTATTTTTATTCAAAATTATTGATAAAAATCTATTTTATTGAATTGAATCTATTTTAGAACACTTTAACTTGCAGAATTCATGTAATACCGAATATGGTTTATTTTTGTCAAGGTCCAATTTCTGGTGTATTTCAAAATAAAGTTACTGCTTTGAAGAATCCAAATTAAATCGACCTTGTTCAGTTGACAACAAATATTTTTGAATTAAGAAAAATTAAGCCCAAAAATATAGTTCTGCTGAATATAACCCATGTTTTCAAAATTTGTTGATAAAGTGTTTAGATTTTTAAAAATTATTTTATTTACAGCTTTGAACTTGAAAAAAATTACTTGATAAAACACCCGGTGAATTTGAAAATTGACAGACAAACTTAATTAGTGTAACGAAAAAATTATTATTATATTTAATGAGCTTGGTGAAAATTCAAGTTGAATTTTTATTCAATTTGATTATGCATTGAAAGAGTAATTAAATGAAAATTAAATTACTGTTAAATAAGTATCAAAATAAATTGGCAAGAAACAATTTAAGCCTCCTCAAAACTGCCCAATAGATCGACCAAGGGCAGTATAAAAGATTTTGATCTTCTCTGGTTCTTTTTCTTCTTGGGCGGCAGCTCTGAAAATTTCAAAATTTTTACATGATAGAAACTGTTACTTTATTCAAATTTAAACATTTTGACTGGGTTAATTTTAACAGGTTTGAAGATTGGACATCATTGGACATTTTGAATTAATCAAAATTTTTGAACTTACCTAGATGAGCGCACTTATCAGATCCTTCAGTGTATTCAGAGCAGATCAGGTCAATAACATTATTGAAGAGCGATCGGACCCAATCCAGTCCATAATCAATTTGCTTCTCTGTGCAATCTTTCACCTTCGTCAGTCTTTTTTCAGAACAGGAAAATATTCTGAAATATTCGCTGCACCAAGATGAGTTCAAATTAAAAATTCCCTCTTGATGAAAAATTTAAAACTTACCAGCAAATCATGGGAATCTTTTTCTTATCCGGAGCGTTTTTCGCACCCAGCACACCGTCGATGTATTTGGTGTAGCACTTGCTTATCTCCATCGAGCCCTTATTCAAGCATGGTGCAACGCTGATGAGCTCGGTCAATTTCTTGGTGTCTTTTTTGCACAACTGGTTAATTGAATTTTTAACCGAATAGACAATGACTCCGAGCACTTGCTTTGGCTGATCCTTAAGGCACTTATTCTTATAGTTTTCTATTTGTGTTATCAATTGTTTTGATTCTCTTAATGAAAAATAAATCTCAAAGTTATCCATCAACTTATCATAGACTGAATTTGTCCTGATTTTAAAATTAGCAAGATAAACTCACTCGCAATAATCTTTGAGCTCCTGTCCCTTGGATTCTGGAAAACGTCGCCCGGAATTTCCGATAGTCAACAGCCTGGCCGTTAGCGAGTCAATTTTACGTGATTCACTCTGGTTACATTCCTGTTCACGTGAAAACTGTACGAAATTCACCAGGATTAAAACTGGCAAAATTAATTCTACGAGGAATTTCATTCTGTGAAAAACGCAAATAGCCTTAACACAAATTCATATAAAAAAGTATTTAAAGGTAAGACAAGAAAAATTATAGCTTATGATCAGAAAGTAGTGTCTGACTCTTGATTTTATACGACAAGACCCGGAGCTCAAAGTGAATTCCTTTCTCTCATTACTCGAGCACTCGTCTGACAACTGATAAAAATATTTTTTGATTTATTTTGAAAATAGTTTTTCCAAATTATTTGATAATATTTTTTTCACTCAAAGGAAATCCAATTAAATTAAAGAACAGAATATCAGACCTAATATATACTGTAATTAATTAATAGCAGTGAAGGGCACAGGAATTTCCACCTTCATTGATTAATAATTCAGTTAATTTAGCTTGTTTATTTCATTTTAATTAATATGGTAGATGTAATAATTTTGTGGAATAATGCGTTTCTGTCTCATTAATCATGGTGAATTTTCTATGGAAATTGCTAGGAATTATTCCATTTCTAATTTGATAAATCATTTAGAAAGAACTTGGTTGTCTTTGACAATACCCTTTGTCAGTCATGTGACGCTAGAGGACAGCCTTCACGTAAACCCAGACTTCAATGACGTATAAAAATAATTTTTCTCAGAAAATAAATGACTGACCGCCGGGTTCTGGAATTAATCAGAATCTTGACCTTGCTACTTTCACAAAAATTTGACAATTTGAGCAAATATAAACAAAAAGATCAAGATTATAGATTCCATCACTATAATTTTTTTAAATAAAATTTACAGGTTTGCAGTAATTTCAAATCAATCAAGCTTAATTCATTTAATTTGAACAAGATAAGAAAATACAGATCAGTAAAATGTAATTATCGAATAAAATATTGTGCAAGATTATATTTTTCTCAATGAAATAGATTAAACTTCAGGAAAAGAGTTAAACATTTCGACCAAAGGAATCATTAAAGACTTTGTCCTCCTCTGGCTCTTCAATTTTTTCGGAGGCCTTCCCAATGACTCGCATTTATCGCTTCCTATAAATCAATTCAAATATAATTATATTTTTTATTGAATCATAAAAAAAATTCCTAAACTGACCTTCGGTATAGTCAGCGCAAATAAGATCGATAACATTGCCGAGCATTGAACGGACAAAATTCATTGCAGTCGTGATGTGCTGTTCAGTGCAAACCGATATGCGTTTGGTTCTACTCGTAATGCACGGGAATATTCTGTAGTATTCGCTTGATAAACAAATGTTCAAGTTAGTTTCCATATTTCAATCAACAAGATAACGCAAATAACAAAATGATAATATTAACAAGGTTTAGAAGTAGCGAATAGGCAACTAATTTCAGTTCAAATATGTGTATTCTAGATGTGAATTTTTGGCAAGTATTACAGCTTGATAAAATTAAAAAATTTATGACTTGGCTAAATTGAATTTATTAAAATCTAAATAATTATAATGTAAATCCACGATCTCAATGCTGGGTATTGTGTATTTAGATCGGGATTCACATTAAATTAAATTAAGAATTTTTGTTAAATAAATTCAACTTATTTTACACAAAGTTTACAGTTTAAAAAATTCTAGTTTCAATTTCATGTAACTTGATCATTTTCAATCTAATTTCAATTTTATAAAATAAAGTGAAAATAAATCAAAAGACCCGGAACAAAATAATTTTTGTTAGATTATACAAATTATTTGGTTTTGGGTATAATTAAAATTTTATAAAAACTTTAAAATAAATTCAAAATTCTAAACAAATTTTACAGCTTTCAAAATATAAAAGCAACTTAATTAGTCTAGCTCACTCAGACATACCAGCAGATGTGGGGTATTTTCTTGTTGTCCTCGGCGTGAACTGTACCCAGAATGGAGTCAATCAAATTTACGTAACACTTATTTATCTCGGGTGTGGCCGTATTAATGCACTTGGTGCTCGACATTAGCTCGTTCAGTTTTTTTGAATCCTTGTTGCAAAGCTGACTAATCGAGTTCTGAGCATGATTAAAATTAATCTCGCAATTGATTTCCCCACAAAATGATCATGGTAAAACTCACTTTCAACGAATATACCAGAATAGCCGTCACCTGTTTGGGCAGACCATTCATACATTTGTTTTTGTATTTTTCAATCTCTTTCGTGTAGTACTTGTTTTCACTGGAAAATAAAATTGTTCAAAATTAAAATTAACTTGTTCAAAATTTTTTTTTAAAGAATCTTTAAAGAATAACCTTTGGCTTAATTTTTATAATTTTAATTAAAAACTTAAAGATTTTATTTAAAATATAAGTTAAAGTTTTTTCAAATTTGATTAAAGGTCACCAAGATGCAAATAATCAAGAGGTACCTGCAATATGTTTTCAGTTCCTTTCCCTTGTTTTCTGGGAATCTTCTGCCAGAGTTGCCGATAGTTATGAGTTTGGCGACCATTCCATCCATTTTCCGCTCACCCGCGGCAGTGCACTGTTGACCATGCGCAATTTTAGCTTGCAAATTTAGAATCAACACCAAAAACAAGACAAAAACCTTTAACATTTTGTTGAATGAGCTTGAGCTAAAGTTCTTTATCAAGATTAATATTCGATTAAGAATCTGTTCTTGATTAAAAGTTTTGGCGAAATATTTGCATCGAGTGAGAGCACCGGTCAAATCACAAAAGCCTCGAATCTCTTGAGAAACAGTTCTCAAAACCAATTGCTTATCAGTCGTCGGGATCTCCGAAGAGTTTTCTTAGAATTTGAATTAATTATAAGACTTTTGCATTAAATTCAAGTTTTGTTAAAATCTGATAACAAGTATAAACTGAATAACTTTCAAACATTTTATAGCCTTTTCTCCTTTACGTAACATTGAGTTCTTGTTGAGATTGTTATCAATCTCAAGGAATGATCAAGGTGGTCTCCAAACAATAAATTCTCTAACAATAGATAGGGTTTCATCACAGGTCTCTGGAATTTAATCAGGATTAAAAATAGTTGACATATCTTTGGTAAATCTATAGCTAGCAAATTGAATTTTAATAAAGTACCCTGATCATCAAAATATTTTTATATGTCATTAAAAATGAACCAAATTTTTGAGAAAAAGTGGAAGTCGTCTGAACTCTGAATACATTTACCAGTTGTTTGTCAAACAACTCGTCTCTTGTTTTGAACGACTCTCACCTTCTCTGACGTAGAGACTGACCTCTAGAGCAATAGTTTTGGTAACTGACCTCAAATTGATAACAATCTCATCTTGATATTGATTTTGGAATAAAGACATTTAATTTTTATTCTGTTTTGAAGTATAGTTCAGAAAATTAGAGGAAAGTCTTTACTTAAATTTTGCATAGAATTGAAGGACAGAATATTTTATCGGAAAACCTAATTGTAATTCAATGTCAATGTTTTTCCCGACGTTAAGCAAAAACTAGAGACTATTTTATGGAATTAATTATTTCATTTGATTTTGAAATTTAGTGATGTTTTCCCACTAATTGTTTACTCGTTTTGTAAAACATTTTCGTAATATTACATAAAATTCATTCAAAGTTTTGGAAAAACTCTAAACAAGAATAAAATAAATCAAATTTATGTTTTCAACTCACCTCGCTTTCTGGCAACGTAAATAATATTATTGTTTAAAAAAGACTTGGTAAATTGTGGAAATCTTTTTTATTAGTCAAATAAAAGGTGAATAATAAAAATCTTGTTTATTTTTGTTGTTGAAAATTAGTATTAATATTATTGACAGAAATTATTATAAGTATAATTCAACTTGTTCACATTAAATAAGAATAAAATATAATCGAAAATTGATCAAGATCAAACTTCGGGAAACGAAGAAACCAACTCAAGGAAAGGTATCGCAAATGATTTACTTCTTCTCTGGCTCTTTAGCTTCTTGGGTGCCGGACCTGGATGTGAATTTTCAATTAGATAAATACTGACGCCATCTCAACTGAATTTTCAAAACTCACCTAGTTTATCGCACTTGTCGGAGCCCTCGGTAAATTCCCCGCAGATCAAATTGACGGCATCACCCATAATGCTCTTGATAAAATCATTGATAGTTTCAACATGTTTGTCGTTGCATTTGGGCGCAGAAGTCATACCATTTTCCAAACAGGGAAACAAACTTGCGTATTCGCTAGGTCAAAATGGTCAAAATTAAAATTTCAAAACATAATTTGAAAATTTAAAGTACCAGCACATATGAGGTATCTTGTTTTTGTCTGCTGCTCTCTGAGCCCCTAGCAATGAATCGATGACCTTGGTGTAGCACCTAGTTACTATTTTATCGTTTTTGTTAAGACAAGGCGTGGCCGCCAGCAGTACATCCAATCTCTTAGACTTTTTCTGACAGAACTGTTTAATGGCATTCTTTATGGAGTAGACGACAACTCCTATCAATTGTTTAGCCAGGTCCTTCGTGCATACGTTCTTGTACTTTTCCACATCTCTGATCAGGGACTCAGTTTCACTATAAAAATCACAGCAAATCAACAATTGGTTAGTAATAATGACAAGTATTGAACAACAGGATTATTGCCACGACGATTGCCATTGAACGAGGACACTTACGCGCAGAATTTGATGAGATCCTGGCCTTTTGTTTCTGGGAACTTTCTGCCAGAATTGGCGATGGTAATTAACCTTGCTACTGTTTTATCAAAATTTTTCAGACCACTAGCGTTACAGTCAATGTTCTTGTTCTGAGCTTGACAATTCACTCCAAAAATGGTAATAACAAGCAGAAACTTAATGATTTTCCAATTCATCTTGCTAATATTGTCAGTCAACCAAACGCTAGGGAATTAATGAATGACAAAAACTTTCCCTAAATTTTCAAATGTTTTATATCTGAAAAAGTATTAAAGAAATAATTGATTTGAAAAAATGCTGTTCTTCTGGTTATGCCATCACTTGAAAGGGATGGGCATTTAATGGGGATGACAAACAAATTGCACGATAAGTTGAAAATTGAATTTAAATTATTTGATAACAATTTTTTTAAAGCATCTGTATGTCCCATCCCTTTGGCATATTTCAACTGAGCACCCAGGACTAGTGATTGCAGTTTAATTGCTATTAGAGATTTTATTTATCAAGCATGCCCTAGGGTGAATAATGATTGACAATAATCATGGTTTATATCATTTTCGACCTTCGAATGTTAAATCAGACATAAATTATTCATTAAATTTTGAACTAATGTTGCATTACTTGTTCTCTCTCTCTCTCTCTCTCTCTCTCTCTCTCTCTCTCTCTCTCGCAATTGATTTGAAAAATAATTAAATTTATTTTTATATTATGAATGTATAAACAATATGAATTCAATTAAAAAAAATTGTACTATTATATTTCTTTGAATGAAACAAGTAGATCCGCAGTCGGCAGGGCAATTGTCTTGGTTCTTCTCTGGGACTTTTTCCTTTTAGGTGGGTCACCTGGTAAAATTTAAAATTATGTAAGAGGTGAAACAAGTTAAACAATATTATTGAAATTACCTAGTTTGGAGCACTTATCATTATCCGTGGTGTAATCACCACAAATAAAATTCAAAACATTATCAAGGTAAGATCGAGTGAAACCGTTCATCGTTTCCACCTTGTTTGTATCACAACCATTGAGGTCAGCCATCTGTTTCTTGTTGCAATCCAGATAATTCAAATAGCCACTAGCAAAACACGCAAAAAAATAAAGAAATAGAAACAGAACTTGCTCATTAATGAATTTACCAGCACAAATATGGGATCTTCTTGTTTTCCTCGCTATTTTGAGCGCCCAAAATGTCGTCCGTCCATTTAGTATAACACTTGACCTCTTCCTTTTTGTTTCTATTAAAGCAAGGTGTGCTCTCGATGAACTTGTTCACCACTTTTGAATTGGCCTTGCAATGATGTTTCAATGTATTCCGAAAGGCAAAGATGAAAATTCCATATATCTGCCGAAACAGTTGCTTGTTGCACTTCTTGTTGTATGACTCGGCTTCACTAATATGTTTCAACGTGTTCCTGATCAATTTCAATCAGATTCTTTAGATTTAAACAAAATAATTTTTTAAAAACTTACTTGCACCATTCCTTCACATCATCACTGTTTTCAGGGAACTTGAGATTAATGTTGCCAAAAATAGTTGCCCTGGATGTTATCTCATCAAACCTCTTCAAACCAGCAGGTGAACACTCTTGTTGGATAGAGATGGATAAAAAACAGATCAAAATTACCAAGATAGCTGACAAATAAATCATTCTATTCTTTGAAACTTTAGGTTTGAAAACTTTTTCCTTAAAAACAGATAAAAATTGAAAAAACAGTTTTTTTTATAAAAATGTTTTGAAATTAAAAATTTTAAAAGCGATTCGATTTATATCATAGGTTTTATCGTTTGGAGTGGTTGACCCTCGTCATTGTGTTTTCAGCTTGTTCAACTTGAATTACTCGTCGGCAATAAATTTTGGGAACGAATGATGGAAATTTCCACTGTTTACGGGTTTGCAAGGTTATCATGTTCATATAATTTGACTATTAAAAAAATTTCGAGAAATTTGAAGAAAATTTTTATTATCAATAAAATTAACACCAGGGTTATCTCATTTTCATTGCAATTATAAAGAGGCATGAATGTTCTAATTAAATCTCTATTAATCAAGGAACATTCAAAACAATGACATTAAAATTGTTTCAATTACAAAACTTTTAACAAGATTAGTTGAATAAAATACTCATCAATATCTCGCTGATAAAAATGTCTAAATGAACAAGTAGAATATTTTTTTTAAACTTCAATTATTAATGTTGAAAGTGACTAAAATTCAAAAGATTTTTCGATTTATTTTAAAAGTTTTTAGTTTTTAATCAAGTTTAAATTTGTCCTCGTAAATTTTTTGTCATCTTGCAAAAGTTAAAATTGTTTGCTTTCAGAATATTTGTCTCAAATTAATAATAATATTATTTCAAATGAACTCTAAACATATTTTTAACAAACAATTAAAATGTATAATTTTGATCATGCAAAAACAAAATTCAATTTTTATTTTAAGGAAAAATTTTGGAAAAAATAATTAGAAATTTACAGTAATTTTGACAAAAGTTTTATAAAAGTTTGAAATTAAAAGTAATTTTAAAATTGGCAGAATATTGAGGAATGTTCTTGGTGAAAACATTTTAATCTTATTTGTTGCCTTCACTGCAAGGTGGACGGCATTGACTCGGCTCGCAAACACCAGGCTGTCCTGGACATCCATCGGGACCTTTAGGACCCGGCGGTCCTTCATGTCCTTTTGGTCCAATAATGCCATTGGGACCGATAGGACCGGTAGAACCTTTGGGTCCGGTTGGACCAGACGAACCTTTACTACCTGTCGCCCCTTTCGGTCCGGTAGGCCCATACGGACCAGTTGGACCATGCGGACCAGTGTTGCCTGTAGATCCTTTAGGTCCTGCGGGCCCAGTATTGCCAGTTTGTCCTTTAGGACCTCCAGGTCCAGTTGAACCTTTTGGTCCAGGTTGGCCTTTAGGTCCCGGAGAACCAGGTGTTCCATTAGTGCCGGGAGTTCCATTCGTGCCTTGAGGGCCAGTACTACCCTTACTGCCATCGTTTCCTTTTGGACCTGGTAGACCATTGGGACCGATCGGACCGTTATTTCCTGTTTGTCCTTTCGGTCCTTCTGCCCCTTTTGGCCCTGTTGGACCATTTGTTCCTTTTGGTCCTGTTGGCCCTTCTGCCCCTTTTGGCCCTGTTGGCCCTTCTGCCCCTTTTGGCCCTGTAGGACCAAGTGGTCCAACGGCACCTTTTGGTCCTGTTGGCCCTTCTGCCCCTTTTGGACCGGTTGGACCAAGAGGTCCGGTCGGGCCATGTGGTCCTAATGGACCAGTTGATCCTTTAGGACCTGTCGGACCTGTTGAACCTTTTGGACCGGTCGGACCATGAGGACCAATTGGACCGGTTGGACCTTGTGATCCTTTAGGACCAGTAGGACCTATAGGACCGACTGAACCTTTTGGACCGCTCGGACCGGTTGAACCCTTAGGGCCGGTTTGACCCTTTGGGCCTGTCGGACCAGTCACGCTTGGACCGGGTGGACCTGGAGGGCCGGTTGGTCCCACGAAACAAAGTTTGAATAACTCCCAGAACGTAGCTTGGTAAGTTTCGTTGCAATTAAGGCATCCGACCTCTTCGTCGCAGCCGCACGACCTCTTCTCCCTCTCGAATGGATTGCTTTCTACCAATTGCTGACACAATAACACTATCGATAAAGTGATTAAAAATTTCATCTTTTTTTAGTTCAATCAGTTTTTCAAAACTCAAATAAAAAAACTGATCGAATGAATGGATTTCATTGAATTCTGGTGAGACTTATATACGATATTCAAATTGCTTGCTCCAATTGGAGTCAGGTAGTAGTCACATGTGTCCTAGATTAATTGAAATAACTTGTCAATCAAAGTTGATTGCTGAAATTAAATGATTCTGCCAAATATCCAACTCACCTACTTGAATTTTTGGCAAACTAACATGGAAATTTGTAATTTAATGCATAACATATAAGTTTGTTAATTGAATTTCCTGCAAAAATTTGAAATAAATGTTTACAATAAAAAAATTAATTGGAAGAATGCCCATGCTCTTTTTGAAATCTATTTGAAAGTCATGTATGATTCTCATGATCAGGTGAAATAATCTAGGACAATATTCAATCAAATAATGTTTGACATCTTTCTTTGTGAAAACAAAATTAAAAAAAGTTATTTAAACATGATAAATAATTATTCAAAACTTTATTACTTAGCTATCAAAATTATGATAATAATAACCAAATAGATTAGAACATAATTTAAAAAAGGGTCTAATGAAACTAGCAAGAGTGTGCGAATGATTTGTTTCATTACTACAGTATTACTTGATTATGTTGAACACATGCTTTGTACAAGGAATTTGTTCACTATATTGAGGTTCTTCACTATAATAAAATGCATTGAATTTTGATAATTATAGGTAAGGGCTATACAAATACAGTGTCCAAGGGATAATATCATCGGAAAGGGACTGACCACTTTTTAGGATTATATCCCTAAATGATAATAAGTGATAACACTATTTCTATGGGGTTGAAAACAAAAATATGAATAAGCAATGAAATAACTATTTAAATTTAACTAATTCTAAATTAAGATTAATTTATTAGTTTAATTGAAGTAGGTTCTAAGA
>JAQIXV010000942.1:0-14133 GCA_034700625.1 Tectocepheus velatus
TTATAAAAAATGTTTTAAAAGGATCAATTTGGCATTAGAAGCAAAATATCATTGATTCTGTAGTGTAAAAAAGAAATAATATAATTATTTTAAGCGTCTTTGTCTTCAGTTTTCTCTTTGTCGACAGTTGTTGAGCCTTCTTTAACTTCATCAGTGTCAGTTGTAATTGCTATTTCTTCAGTAAATTTGGCTTCTTCTAGCTCTTCAATGATATGGTAAAAAGTGCCGAATTTTTCTAGTAGTATTGAAATTTCGTTGGGTCTTAAATTGATGCGACTTGTTCTGTCGTTAACATTTTGAATAACTTCGACACCTTTTATAGATCCTTTTGGCTTTATAATGATAGATCTACATGAATGCTTACTCTTAAGAGTTGTTTCAAAGCCGATTCCACGGACCAGACTGTTAGCAAGCCAGTCAAATTCAAATGAAGTCATACAAACTCCACATCGTGATGCTTTACCTTTATCATAATAGCCCCTTAGATCAACCATGACGAATTCTTCATTATCTTTTGGATGTTTTAAAGTTAAAAGTTTTGAAGTTCCAGCAGTTTTACTGAGAATGGCCTGAAAAAGAGTAACAAAAGCGTTCTTTTCACTCATTTTTACTAAAAAAATTATGAAAATAAAATATCGACGTTCACAGAGAACACAAAAATTCTAAATGAGAATAAACGAAATGTTGGTGATTATTATATGGTTGGGTTATTTCACGCACACTCTTTATAATAAAGCAAAATCTGATATTCCGGAAAGACCGTCTTGAATTTCGTCGAAAAAAGCGTCAGATTTGTTTTTATTTTCTAGCCAACCCCAAATATTGGAGGATTTCCTTAATGCACACCGATAATGATTAACTACTATTCCAGGTCCAATTATTGAATGGAGCCTACAGAATGGGTTTTTCTGGAACCTATCAAAGAGTTGTAAAGCAGGGCAAGATTCAAATCCAATTTTTTCTCTTTCAAAGTTGAAATACGGTATTTCAAGATCGTCCAATATTTTTGCTAAAAAATGATTTTTAATTCCAAATAATGGTTTATCTTCAGTTTTAACACGACAATGAATTTCTTCAATCAAGCTATTAAATTTTGTTTCGTCTATTAATCGTTTTGAGCCATCATCCAAAACAGGGTTAATTGGTATACCATGGACTTGCCATTTCTGATGAGAAAATGTTTTTGCATTCCTCTCTCTAACTTCTTTATTTATGTTGCACTTTACTTCAAAACAAAGTTGATATTCCTTATTCACAAAAGCAATCTCTCTTGTGAAGAAATGTTTACCAACATTAAAACCTTGCACATCTAAAACACCACAAATTTGATTTTCTCTAGACATCTTTACTGTATCAAATCTTATGAACTAATGAGAAATTTTTGAATATAGCAAGCATTCTCTTATCATTTTGTACTGTGCTTGCGTTAAACTTTTGTAGAAAGCGCTCATTCGACAAATTTTTACACTTAAATATAATATAGGTAACACAATAATGTCCACACGTAATTGATCTATAATTTTGAATGCACATTTTGTTATAGTTCCATCCTTTAGTAGATTTTTCAGTAATGAACTTGAATATGTTTTCTTTCAAAGGCGGTAATCCAAAGCTGTCAAAATAATATCCACGGCCGTTTCTATTAATTGATATAGCAACCCAGTGTTCTCCCTTCTTATATGAAGGGTCAGTATTCACAATAATATTGATAGGAAGCTTTTTATCATAAGGTAATTTGTCTGAAGCAAAAACACCTTTAAAACACGTGAATCTTTTTAAAAGTTTTTTAATTAAAGAGGTATCCATTTCAATTAAAATCAATGAGGGGATTCCTGTCCTTGCTGATTTCAAGTATTGTATCGTAGTCAAGATAAACTAATGCGGTAATTGTTTTATCAAGCGCCTTATTGAACTTAACTGATAAGCGGATTGAACCGTACTTGATAGGATTAACGTACCCCGTGGCACAACAACCTGAGGAAAGATCAGGGGCAAAATTAACAGCAAATATATTTTTTCCTTCTTTATATTTCCATCTATCTACTGTTATGCAGCTATCCACATCATCTTGATTAGTCGCATCAAAGATACTCATAAATTCACGAACATAAAGGTTTTTTTCGAAGTCTGGTGTAAATGGTTTATCTGGACATTGTTTTCCATTGAGGTGGAAAGATAGATGACTCAAGTTAAAATGCTGATAATTATAGGGATTGAGCGATGTTGAACCATTAAAGGCAGTATGATCAACGAAAGCAACAAATGCCCGTTTTGGAAGTTGACCATTATGTATGTTATCCAATGTTCTATCCATTGTTCCTTTGTTGATTGTAATCGGTATTACAAAGCTCTCTCTTAATTGATATTTTGCATTTGCAATTTCGAGACCTTTCAAATGACCTTCCAGTACTGGTCGAGATATTTTTGAACGGTGGATTAACAAGGCACAATCAGTGAATTCAACAGAGGAAACTCGTACATCAGTTGTTGTCATCATATAAAAAGAAGGATCATTTGGAATGAATTTCAATCTAATATTACAGCCACCAAGAAGTGCTTTAGGCTGCTCAAACATTGATAAATGAATCTTCCCCATTAAATCTATCTCTTTACCTCGTGATATATCGTCTGTGCTATCTGAAGCTATCAGTTCACTAATATCACTATTTAAGTCATCATTAGATTTCGCTGATTCGAACCAAAATATTGATGAAAGGACAGTATCTTTTGAGTCTTTACTTTTGCCTAATTTAATCTCAAAGTCAGTTTTGTAGGCATAGGTTTGATGAGGGGGTGTGACAACCCTGTCACCTATGGTTAAATCAATTTGTTTGAAAATCGAATTGAGCAGATTATTGACAGTAGAAACTTTTTTCCAATCATCAGCTGTTACTGAAGCCTTTAAAGGTTTTGATATATTTATTCGAAGTTTTAAATAAAACCAGGTTTTATCAAGTCTAATATATTCGTCAATTCCAGATGAGATGTTGAACTCAATAAAAGCCCTTGAATCAAGAGTGGAGACAGGTCTATGTTCCGTAAATAAATCTTCTTCGATCGTTGTCTGTGTTGGTGGAACACTAAATATATCAAATTCATTTAAAGGCTTAACACTCGACAGTTTATGAATTGAACTCATTTTTTAAAATAATGCAGAAAATTTTGAGGACTTCTTTGATTTTCTCTTCGACCTTAACTTCTTTACACGCTTTAACTTCTTAGATGACTTTTTCCTTGCTTTCCTCTTTTTATTAATATTTTTAGGGTTATTACGTCTGCGCCTTTTACGACCTTTTCCAGTTTGTGCAAATTTTTGAGCGCGGGATAAAGCATCAGTCATCAACTGATTTCCTGTTGTTTTCATACTTTTCTTCAATGTGTCTTTTAAGTTTTCTCCTTGTAATAAGTCGTTACCGATGTTAACACCTGTTTGTAAAGCCTGCCTCCCCAAGTACCTTCCTAAAGGCTTAATGAGTTGAAATATTGAGCTGAAAAATCCATGGCCTCGTTGATAGCGATATCCTTCAAAACCTGCTAAGCCACTCCCAGCTTGGTTGCTATAGTATTCAAGATAAGGATTACTCATCTTCTTTTTTGAAAATCAATTTTATTAGAACACGACCTGTTTTAAAAGGAACACTCGAGCCTGTGTCGTCTTTGATGTCTATTTCAATAATGTCGAAATTTAACGATTGTAGTGGAATGAAATCTGGATCATTATAACGAATATTAATAATATCTCCGAAATCGGCCTTTGTTGTGATTGGAACAGACTTAAGCAGCTGCGCAAAAGTGTCACCAACAATAGAATGTTCAACGATGTCTGTATATATGAATAAAGATGCCATATTTGCATTTAATTTTACAACATTTTTAGAATGAAATATTTTTCTTTCAAAAGCATGTTGCGCATCTTCATATTTGAAGGACTTATGAATAGTATTCTTAATACATTTATCTCTGAGGGTAAGATTTTGATCATCGAATAGGCCTAAAATCAAATTTACTTCCTCTCCGAAATCAGGATAAAATAATTTACCATCCTGAGTTTTCCCACATTTGATTTCTATCGTTCTTTCAATTGAATCATATTTCAGTTCAGGTATATCTGAACAGTGCTTTTGATATAATCTGAAATTCCTGTTTATTTCTTCAACAAGCTGATTAATGTCTGAGTAATATCCTTGTTTTGTTTTCAGCCTAAATTTATCATAGTATATGAATTCACCTTTTACCACAATATATAACTTTTGAAGATTTTCTTCTTCAGTACAAAGAATCTCTTTTTGATTTAATTTACTTCCAGATTCATCGAAAAGTATAATTTCACTATTTTCTTTAACATTATACCATGTTTTCTGAAAAGTAATTTCTGATAAACCCACACTCCATTTTTCATCTGATGGAAAATCCAATCTTCGACTTAATTTTGTTCTGTAATTTGATGTTGTATTACCATCGAAATCGTTTGTTACATTACTTGGTAAAGTTAAAGGAAATTTCCGTTTCATTATAATCAACTTTTAAACCTCCACCGCAAAATTTTCTAAGGGTTTCTATCTCAAAGTCTGAAGCAAAAATTGTAACTATTATGAACACCAATATTAAAAAGAATATAAATAATAAAAACAAACAAAAATCAATACTACACTTTCGTCGAACTTCTGTCTCAGTTTGAGCGTACATTGTTATAGACTTCTATTTGACACTGATGAGCTTTCTGTATTTTTTTCAATTTTTAATTTAGGGTTTGGCATAATATAACCCAATGAACCAGTCAGAATGACTGTCCACAAATTCTGATTTCCCCATTGGAAAGTTAAATTAAGCAGACTCACACACACAACCACAAAAATAAGAAGAACTTGAAATGAAAATAAAATAACGTCTGGTTTACCCAAGTTAATATTTTTTTTATCTACTTCCATCGATGTTTATAACGTCTGTTGATTTAACCCAACTATTTTCACTTATAGGATAATTTAGCCACTTAACAAAATAAAATTTTTGACCGTTTTTTATTTTCTCTTTGAGAACACGTTCGATTCTATAACTAGGGTCTTTTGTTTTCTGGATTTCCTGAGGATAATACTTTCTTCGAGAGATGTTTCCTCTTTCGTCTTTGAGTTGATATTGGGAATTTTTAACACCACTCACAGTATTTATAATCTCAAAAGTTTTATCCGTCCAGTTTGGATAATAGGTCCGTTCTAAAACTTTTAAATCGTATTTTTTTCTCACCGTTTCTCCTTTTTTAAGAACCGGTTTCTTTCGATTGCGTATCATATCTCTTTTAGAATTAAAACCATACAAGTTACGAAATACTTGATTTCGATTATCATGGGATACTTGATTTGGTTTCATTTTTATACTATTATGATGTGTATTATTATACGATGTAACTAAATCATCTAAAACATCAACATAAATATTTTTGCCTCTTGATGAGAAATTTCGAAACATTTTCATTTTCAATGTTCTATTGAACCTTTCAATAATTGAGCATTTAATGTCGGGATTTTTTGTTGTGAAATGATTTATTCCGTAAGTCTTCATTAATTTAGAAAAGGCTGAATTCACAAATTCACCACCATTGTCAGTCATTAGTTTTAAAGGCGTTTCTTTACCAATAATTGATTCCATAGCTGAAGAAACTTCATATGCAGTTTTTGTTTTAGTGGGTCTTACCCAAGCTTTTTTAGTAAAAACGTCAATCACTGTCAATAAAAACTTGTAGCCTCTATTTATTTTTGAAAATTCTTTCAGATCAACCAAATCTGCTTGATATTGTTCGTTTGGGGATTCCGCCACAACTGGATTTCTTTTGAATCTTTTTCTTATTGGCTTATGTAAAGAATAAACAAGTTGATTTTGTAGCCAATTTTTTACATATTCTCTTGTTATTGATTTATGAAGACTTTTAGCAGCAATATACAGCTTATCAATACCGGCATATGATGCCTCGCTTTTTGGATTGTAATAAAGTTTTTGGAGTGTTTCGTCCATACTCAAATTTGCCATTGATTTGCGTCAAGTTCCTCGTCTTCAATATTATCATCAGATGAATTGCCCAAGTTTATAGTACCACCGTCCCTTTCTTGTATTGTTTTTGACTTTTTCTTTGGAGGTTCATTACCTGTATTCTCAATATCTGATTGGTCATTCAACTCTTCATTCTTTCTTTTAAAAGCCGGGTTAATCTTTATTTGGGGTATGGGCCTTGAATGATTTCTTTTACGATTTGACTGCTCAATTAATTTCGATCTGACATTGTCATTAATTATCAATTCTGGATCAACCTGACTTTCGTGAAGCAATTCAATGAATTCATTTTCTCCATAAAGTACTTTTCCTGCTGACATTGCATGAGTTAATAGATCAACAATATTAGAATTTTCCAAATACGAGCCATTTTTGAGTTTAATTCTTAAACCTTCATCGTAACCAACTGAGCGAGCAAGTTTCAATATAATTTTAATGAATCGATGTATTTTATCATATATTTTAAATTTAATTTTGTCTATGGATTTAGATTTTGGTTTTTCAACCTCTGATGTTAATTGACCAGATATTTCGGTAGCATCTGATCCTCCTCCAATTTGGTTTTCATGTGGAATCAACGTTACCTTTTTTGCGTATGACATTTCCAATCAATTCTCCAACGACTGCTGTTAAGATAGGTAGAACAATATTAAGAAAACCACCTGTTTGTCTCACAATTTTTTTACGTTTAGCTTGATTTTTTGGATGCTTGTGAATGCACTCCATTAATTTAATATGTTTTCTCAAACGTCGCTTTTGATTGGTCGTGAGTTTGATATTTTTCAAGTATATATTATTAACAATTTCAAACAAAGCATCAAAAAAACAATCTTGTTTACATATTTCTTCTAGAATAGAATTTTTAATATTTTTCGATTTGCTTTCGCATAAAATTCTCATAGTTTTCATACATTTTCTGAGATTTTTAGACATTATTTCTTGATAAAAGCTTTTGGTTCAAATTTATAATTTGTTTTTTCAGAAGGGATGATGTCAGTTCTTAATCTTATGTTGTCTGGCGTAGTCTGATGTCTATCTATCAATAAATAACCATGAGAACCTTCTGAAGCTTGCTCAAATGCTGAGATAAAAAATTTGGGTGCTTCTGGATACATACGTCGTCCAATCATTTGAATTTGCAATTTATCTCCAGGGTTTTTAAAAAGTGCAATATAATGAGCATTTAAGCGTAATTCTTTGAATATTTCACTTTTATGGTAAAAGTTTTGAGTGAGAACTATGACACTAATGTTATCATGATGTGTTCCCGCCACAAATAAATTTAAAATATAAGGACTTTTATCAATGTCTGTCATTAAATCATCCAAAATAATTATATCACAATCTTTTACTTCATCTTCATCTGGTATACCTTCTATATAACGGAAATCAACGTTTTTAATCGCTTTTGTATACGTTGGCTGCCATTTTCCATAGGCCCAAGCAACTGTTATTATATTTTTATTTATTCCGTTAATCACATCTGAATGCATTTCGAGCAAACTTCTAACAAATGTCGTCTTTCCACATTGTGAAGGACCAGATACAATAGCGTTAAAAGGATGCTTGAATTGTAAGTGCTTCTTTTCAACCTCCATTGGTGAGCTTTAGATTGAAAATGAGTTATTCCACATAACCATATGGCAGCGTGTCGTTCCCTTTTAATCTCCTCTTATCTGACATAACCCGAAGTTTTTTCAATAGGTAAGTTGTTTCAATCGTTTGAAGTTTGGTAGGCCTGATTTGCATTTGGGATATTTCGAGATAATCACATTCTTCAAGATTTCCATTTTTAGAAATAAAATCTTCTGCTAATGTTATCATGGATTCGATTTTTATAATATCTAATGCACTATCAGTGAGTGTCATCCCTTTAACTTTAATTGGAACTACAGGTGAAATTGAATTTTTCGGCCATATTTGCAAAGCGTAAACTTTTGGCCCTAGGCTGCAGAATTTTGTACAAATAGCCTCGGGGCCATAATCTTTACATATTTCATCTGCAAGGCATCCTAAATAATCGTCTGTCACAGGCTTTGGTTCTCCTTCTGTGTATTTAAAAATTATAGAATCTGTATCCATATAAAGAAGTCGGCCTGGAATCACTTCTACTTCGTCAATAACCCTCATTAATTCCGTTCTTGCATATGATGTAACAAAAGAGGCAATTGCAAGACTAGTATTATTGTTTGCCCCTTTTTCTACTTCTTTATATTCCCAATTAACAAGTAGACAGTCATCGTTTACCATTAGTTCCCCTTTAATTAATTTTTCATCATCATTAAACAAATCCCAGTATTCATGATATTCTTTTACAACCTTCGTCTGCTGTAAATTTGGTCTTTGTGCAAGTTTCCCCCATAAAGTATTTAAAAATAGCTTTGCTATGAATCTCATTGCTGGGTTTTTAACAATTTTTTCTTTTTCCAATTTGATTCCCTCTCTTTGTTCGAAACACGCCAAATATTGAGCTTTGTCTTCCTCTGTTTTAACCCATGAGGGCCATCCATCAGCTTCTTGCTTAAGCTTGAGCCACATATTTATATATTCAGAAAATATTTCATCTGTTTTTTCATCGTAATGATATATTTGAATTATTTCATCTATTATATAACCGTGTTTTACCGCGTTATTCAACTCAACAGTTGTCCATGTTCCAATTAATTGTCTTTCATTTTTTTCATGGGTACAATTATTCGGATTCATTTCTGTAACACATGCCCGGCATAACGGAAAAATTAACTTTTTCTTTTGAGTTTTAATTGGTAAAACTGGGATTCTCAAGTTTTGAGGCGCACTTACAATGCATTTTACAAAACCAAAATAGCTTTGTACATCTTTGTTGAAATTTTCGCTGATTACTCGAGGGTGGCCTAAAGGAAAGCTTTTATATTTGAGAACAGTGGGATATAAAGATCTGAAATCGTAATACAGAATCTTGCTATTTGGTTCTTCTGAAACATCACATAAGAACTTAATGTTATTGGTTCTGCCTCCGAAAAACGACTCTCTTATATCAACTCCTCCATACTTTTCCAACGATTCATAGTATTTATATCTATTTTTTATGTAATTATTACAATCTTTATCACTGATTCTTCTTCTTTTGAGTGAACAGTCCCATTCATTAATCAAATCAAATCCTCGTCTCTTTAGATGATACGACTTCTCCATGGTCATCTCATATATCTGATTAGGCGTATTGGGTCTATTGGGTAGTATTTCATCACGTTTATCAGGGTAAAGACAATGGTGACAATGCCAGTAGCAACCATTGTATTCATATATTCTATTGTTTATTTTGTCGAAGCCATCCACTGTATAATTATCTATTGTAATCTCTCTTTCAATTTGAGTGTTGCTTATCTTTTGCATATAATCCAGCCAACAATTACCAATTGTGGAGAATGATCCGCGATTGCTATAGCCTTTGATCGGAGTGATGCCGATTTTATTTTCCGGAAGTATTTTAGCTCTAAAGATCTCTAGACCCATTGACGCTAATGTAAAACACCTTGTAATCGGATCGATTCCAGTGATATCTTTAAAAGTTCGTCTAAAAACTTGAATACAGTTTAATAAAATGAGGACATCATTTCGGCAATATTTCACTAACTCATTATTTAAATTATAAAGAAGCGATAACTGCATTAGCTTTTGTTTTTCGTTATCATGCCATTTGTTGAAGTCCTTTAGAGTTTCTTTTTTCATGAATTCAATACCAAAATATTGCTTATCTGGTAAAGGTCCAATATAATTTACATTTTCTGCTGTATGGAAGAGGTGAGGAAAGTGACCTTTTGTAACTAGCTTCTCAAACCCAAAAGCTTTTGGAAGACTTGCCAAAGGCTGCTGAAACATCAACAATGAATCTAAAAACTTGATGTTTCCAACACCGGCTTTTAGAATTTTATTGCCACACATTATTACGGATATATCTTCAAAATTTCTTTGATAAAGATCATTTAATATGAAATGATTGTCGTATCCTTTAGCATTGTGTGCGTATACGTATACAAAAGCATTACATTTTGAAGCATAATTAGCTATTTCGAAATAAAGGTAGTCACCAAAATCTTTTATACAGCGATGTCCTTCAAATCTTTTTTCAAAAATGCCACATACCTCGCATATATTATCTTTTGTTAGTTTTGCAGGATTCCAACATTTATCGCAAGTAGTCATCGAAATTAGAAGATCTGGCTTGTGGAAACTCTTTTTGTCGGAATTAGGCTTCTGTTGACTCTCAATGTCGTAACAAACTATTATTTTATTAGAATTGTCTTCTTTGCTAATTTTTTCGTAGTCAACCTTTTTTAAATAACAAAAGTGTTTTTCCAATTTATATTGTTGTCCACATGAGCGGCAAATTTTTTCATCACAAGTATGTTTACCACTAAAACGTTGAAGGCATTCAGGACATTTTTTGATTATGTTACAAACGCCTACTTTGTGATTGTTAAAGCAATCTGATCCTTTAAAATGTATATTACATTTAGAGCAAAGTATCATTAAATTAGAATCATTGCATTTTGGGAAATTACAGCATTTATCACATATAAATTTACACGAATGTTTAAATTTGTGCGAGTAAGAAGTATGGCAATGTTCACAATAAAAATGCAAGCCCATAAAACTTTTTATATTAATAATGGCATCAAAATGATAAACACTTTCGAGAGTCTTAGTGTGTAATACATAAATTTTTCTCTTATCATTTTTAGTTCCGATGAAAAGACGATTATTTTTGTTAGTTCCATCAACAACGATAAGTTGATAATCGATATTTTCTTGAATTACTGAGAAATCATCTTGATTTATATCGGCCTTCAATTGTAGATGACATTTATTTGATAATTCTTCAACACATTTGGTTCTCATGTCATTCGTGTCTCTTCTGAAGCATTGCCAAACATAGGGTTCATTTTTACATTCAATCTTTTTGATGCATACTATTATAGCATGAAATATGCATGCCTTGTCTTGGTTAATAATTCTTATAACAGATTTACTCGATTGATGTCTTTCATCTTTAGTTCTTGGGGCATTCTTTCTACCAGTACCGCTAATATTTTTAGTTATATTGACTTGAAATGTCAGCTCCCCTTCTAGAAGGAATGCTTTGTTGCTTTGCGAGACGTCATATAATGAATTGAAAAGTGATCCTTTGTTAAAATCTTTTTTTCTTGAAGGGGTAACCCAAAGAGTTGTTCCGTTGAGTTTTTCGTGATCAATTCCAACACTAACAATATCTTGATCTGCAACACCTTCTAATTGTTGTCTCATAAAAGAGCCATATAAATTGTCTATATTTTTTTCGATTTGGAAAATATCACCGAACGTTCCAAAATTATGAGTAACTTTAAATTTAGTTTTTGTTTGTCTTCTTTTGAATTTATGAAAATCCCTGACAGATGGCTCACCGAGCCTTTCCCAATTAAAGGTTGCTACTTCGTTATTTCCATTTGAATAACTTTGACGAGAAACGATTGAAACAACCTTATTTAACACGTCTTTCACAACTAATTTGTCTCTCTTATTCATAATTATGAATGTAAAAAGATATTTTCAACATTAAAATAATAACACACAAATTTCTATTTAAAAGATTTTATTATATCTAATGATTAAAGTTTACAAAAATAAAAATTGTTAAAAAATGAAAATTGTTAAAAATTGATTAAATTGAATTAATTGAAAATGTTTAAGAATCTAAATAAAAATAAGTAAATTATTTTAAAATTTCTCAAAAATTCATATTAAAAATACGTAATGAATTTTAAAAAATTTATATGTTTGAAGTAGTTGTGTAAACAGTCACTTCTGGGGCATCAATAATCACCACATCTTCGTCCATGTCTTCTGACTCACCATCTGTCATTGAGGGAAACTCTGGGCACGTATCCATAAACGAATTCGCGACTGTGTAAGCCTGATTCCAAAGGCGCAATTCGTTTCCCTCTTTTGGTATTGCAGGGACAAAACGCCTTTTGGCGAATATGCGATTGTCAATAATGCTTTCGCATGAATTGAATAATGAGTTGCATGTGTTGTAGAAATCCTTTGACTCCTGACTCATTTGCTGCCGAGCATTATCTTGAGCTTCAGGCCCTAAATTAAATAGAAATTTATTTTTTAAAAAAAAAGTCCATTAATAAAAAAGGTTAATCACCTGTGCCGTGTACCAAATGGTGTTCCAATATACGTAAGCGATTAATGTGGTCTTCATGCCTATATTTCAATGCGAATAGACAACGCATCGAAACGAAATGTGATGATTCCAGCATCTTATTCGTCTTCTCCAAATTTACCATTTTTTTCTTATAACAATAAATATAAAAAAAATGAATATTTAGACATTATTAAATGCTATATTACCGCCACCCATAAGAGGTCCGTGTGGAGTGTTCTTAAGCAGTTGTGTGTTGGGATGTTTTTTCCAAGTATTACCCTACCACACCCTTTTTTACATGTGGTTTTCACATCGTCACCATAAGAACAGGAGCTGTCATGGACTGCGCAATCTGTGTACCTGAGTTGTGCGGTACATCCATTTTTGGTCCATTTACAAGAAAACTGTAAATTAGATAAATATAATCAATAAGTTTAAATATTTTTTTTTGAAAAAAAATCATACGATGAGATGGTCAATTAAATTCTCGACAATCCTGTCCTCTTCTGAATGACACTCCAGTGATCGACAAAGTGGGCACTTATAAAACCTCAAATTTGATCCTGCCACATCTGTTCCTAACTGCACATTATCAGGCATACTTTTCCACTCGTCTAAACAGTCATGACAGTACACGTGACCACAATGTCTTGTCTATGGAAACGAAAATATATTTTAGTTAAATTTTTAAGTTTGTTTTTGAATAAATTTGAGCTATTATATAGAAATTTGAATCACCCTTTCAGCATCCCAAATGATGTTTAAGCATATGCTGCAAATCAAAGTATTCAGCATCGCTTGAAGCGCATCGCTCTCCATATTGGCCACCCTTGATTTTCCCAGCTTATAGATTTCGGCTGGAATCTCTGGTGTCGCTGATGGAGTGTACTCCAAATTAGGAGTTGGGGAAGCCGGTGAGTATTCAGGAGTAGAATAAACAGGAGTGTTTGGCAATTGACGATTAAAAGAAGTCGCTGATGCCAGTGTGTCATTAGCTCGATTTATAATATCATGGACGCTAACAATTGGTGCACCATTGATGCTGAACCCAGCTGCAACGCTTCCACTGATGGTAGTAACACCTCCATCTGGTGCCTCGAAATTGGCAACCCCTCCATTGGGTCCTGAAACGGTGCTACCATTTGGCCAAGTTGAAGCCCTGCCACCAGGTCCAGATCCAACGTCTCCAATCGGTCCAGCATCAGCTCTTACACCTGTAATAGATGCCAATCTGGCGATATCGACGGATGTACCGGAGCTTCCTCTTATCCAAGGTTCGATACGATTCGATCCGGCTTCTGGAGCTCCAATTATTGACGGGGTAAGGCTGACTTCAGACACCCCAGCACCGATGCCTTCATCGATGTTTTCGTTGGCCGTTCCGCCGTTGGCCAAGTCGTTAAGGATCGGAGCGGGGTTTCCTTCGTTGACACCGTTGATGAGGCCAGAAAAACTGAACTGTCGTGGGGCTTCCATTACTGTTGATTAAAGTTGAGTGAGTCGAATACTTTTCAAATACAATTGAATACTGAGTGAAGTTCACTAGTTGAGCTGTAGTCAAAGACTGATGAGTTTCCACTACTTCTCTCGAGTTTATATAGGAAGTTTAGTTAAAGCAAAGGCAGGCTAGAATAATCAGTGTTAAAATAGTTCTATTTCAAAGTGTCTTTTCTTAGAACTGATAGTATTTCTGAGATCCTGAAACTATTCTTAAAAGCTATTCTGAGAACTGAAACCATTTCTGAGAACCTGAGTCCTACAAGAAAATCTTCAAGGAAACCTATGACAAGAAAACCTACAAGAAAACCTAGGGTAAGAAAACTTACAAGGGAGAGATAGATGAGATAGATAAGATAGATAAGATAGATAAGATAGATAAGATAGATAAGATAGATAAGATAGATAAGATAGATAAGATA
>JAQIXV010000943.1:0-14124 GCA_034700625.1 Tectocepheus velatus
AAATACCCAAACCTTTACATATCATCGCATAAGTATTATTACGAACCCCTGTCTCTCATAATCACTCGAAAGCATGTTATGTCTCGTCAAATATTAGCAAGGTAAGTTACAATTTTTTTAAATTCAAAATAATAAAATAAATTTTCTCAAAGCTATCGAATCTATTTTGAAAATGGCATGGATATCCATCAGAAATTTTCAATGGGTTTAATTTTTCCTAACAGTCATAATTCGACTAATGTCCAAGATAAGGACCAATTTAACATGACATCAGATACCGTACTCATACTTGGATTAATTATCTTGCTTATAATATTAGAATCAATTGCAACACTCATTCTTCTAACAGAATTAATAATTAAACAGAAGATAATGGAAAAACTAATTGATCGTGTTCATTTGAATAATTTATTCAGAAAAAGCAGTCGAATAAGAAAAATAAAAATTGAAGAAAAGGTATTCAATCGATTACACTCTAATCTATTAACAAGATCGATTGATAATATATCAAAAGAAGAAAATTAAATGTATTATATTTGTTACGAAACTTTGATTATTAATTAAACTAATTGTTATTTATTTGGATTTTGTTTTTCTCAGATATAAAACTAATTGAATGTAAAATTCATAATCATTTTGAATGTCTTTAAAATGGGCTTGACACCTGAACACGTATTCTTCTGGAGAAACTTCTTTACGACTATAAAAATATTTAATGCAAATCAAATCTCTGAGTGTCCAGGTCAAACACCGATTGGTCAAATTGAATACTTTGCAAGGATTTTTATTAGTGTAATTATATTTTGACATGGCTGAGATATTAGAATTCAACTAGACTCTATTCAGGTATCATCAGTACTTCTATTTGGATGGGACTCATCATTATTCGAGTACATGCATTGCTCATTAAGACTTGGAGTAACAATTCGCCAATATACCTTGAACATAAGCGTGGAGTAGGTATTAAATTATTTAAAAATAACTCAATTTTAAAATATTGTATTAATGTTTTAAAGCTAAGCAGAGGATTGGTTACATCATCGCTTGAATATAACATGTATGAAGGAGATGTCAAACTCTTTGTATACCAAGATCGTTTAGTTTTTTGTTGGGTATCTTAACATCTTTCACAACGAAATCATCAAGCAATAAATTCTCATTCATCAAAACGTTTAATGATGATGTAATCAAATATAATTTAAACGATATTATTGAATTTTTCATTTTATGTTTGGTTGGTGCTTTTGATCTCATATATTTTCATGTGTTTCATTATGTACTCGACAAATAAATGCCAGGGTGGCTTTATTAAATGTTGCATGGACATGTTTCGTCCTTCACTAACTCAGTCAATCACATCCGTGACGTCAAAATCAATTGTTTTATCTGGTATTTGGTTAGTCATGAGTTTGGTTTTGTGCAGAGCTTTCTCTGGAAAAATACTGACCGAAATGTATCGGATGAATATGTTTCCTTTCATTGAGACATTGGATGAGCTAGCTCAAAATTCAATGGTCAATATTTACCCATTAAATGGTTTCTTTTGCAAATGAAATGAAAAGGATTCGAAATTATTTGGAAAACTTGAAAATATACTGAAGGAGAGGAATAGTCACCGAAGACATGGAAGTTTTTACAAGAGAATTTCCAAAAATAATCAAGAGTGTCGAACAGGGTGAACGTGTTATATTAGGCGATGAAAACTTGTTGTTGGACATTGTTTCACGGTTCAATTTCAAACATCATTACATATCTAGGCATAAATACTTTTATGAACCCCTTTCTCAAATAATTGGGCGAATGCATGAAAATTATCGTCAAATTTTAGCAAGGTTAGAATTGTATTTTTATAAACAATTATTTTGAAACTTTTTTCTAGTTGTAAAATCTCTATAGAAAATGGTTTATCAATTCATCAAAATTTTCAAAAAGAAATATTATTTCAAAGTCCAAGATCAAAAATGAAGATGGATAAAAATACGTTTCATCAAGATTCCGACACCCAGCTCATTATCGAATCAATAATCTTGCTCGTTATACTTGAATCAATTTCTTTACTCATTCTTTTATCAGAGATAATAGTTAAACATAAGATAATGAATAAAGTAATTAATCTTGTTCATTAGAATAATACATTCAGAAACAATTCATTAAGAAAAGCATGGTAATTGAAGACAAGATTTATGAATTGATAATTTATTTTAATAGATAAAAATTAAATGTATATTTTTAATCGATAGTCATTTGCTAATGTTTAATCAATAAAAAAAATGATACATGTGACTTTATATTCAAATTAAATGATTGGTTTTTTTAAAAATTTCATATGACTAGCAAGGAAAATCAATTTATCAATACATTAGTAACTATTAATAAACTAATTGTGAAAATTTGATTTAATATTCAATTAAATTGATTGTTATTCAATAGATTTTTAATGGGTATAAAAGAATAGAAAAATTGAATACAAATCATCATAATTCGTATTTTTCAAAATGAACATGGATAGACAAGAGAAATACAACTGGACAAACTTTTTTTTAACTGGTAATAAAACAGTGGATATGAACCGAACTTACGAGTGTCCTGGTCACAAATCTTCAAATCAAATTGATTTTTTCATCTCTACATTCATGTATAGGCAGAATGTAATAATACTTATCATTTTATATATAAATCTTGATCAAATTAATGAATATATTTTGTATATCTTGATCACTAATTGACAATTTATCTAGCAATCATCAACATATCTGTTTGGATGGGACTCATTCTTTTTCGATTATATGCTGTGCTCTTTGAGATTGGGAGTTAAAGTACGCCCGGGATCGTTAAATATAAGCGAGGTATATTTATTAATTATATTCAAAAACCAATTCTTTATTTAAAAGATGAATAGAGGTGTGACCTCATCGTATATGGCCTTAGAAATGAGGGAAGAGTGGGTCAAATACGTTGAATACGTACCAAAATCATACACCTATTTGATTGCCCTGATCACTTCTGTCTCAACTCAATCAATGAGCAACAAGTTTTCATTTCTCAAATCATTCAGCGATGAAGTATAACAATTAATGACTTTGCATACAAATTGAAAGGAATGTTCACCTTGTTCATATAGGTTTGGCTGGTACTTTTAATGTCATACATTTGTATGTCACTCATTATGTACTCGATTAGTAATTATAAGAGAGTGAATAGTTGCATGATGATGTTGGGCCCTCTATTAACTCAACCAATCAAACAGTTGTTTTACCTGAGTAAAAATATGACCAAGATACATTCATTATCAAGATCAATTGTAATCGTTTCAATTGGCGTCTGGATTGTCATGAGTTTGGTTTTGTGCAGAGCTTTCTCAGTCAAAATGTTGACCGGAATGTATACAGTGAATGAGTTTCCATTCATCGAAACATTAGATGAGCTAGCTCATAATTCTATGATTAAGATTTACTCGTTTGGTAGTTTCAATGACAAACTCAAAGCAATTAAACCGAAAATATTCAAACAACTTGAGCCCAGAATAGCGGAAGGAATGAAAACTTTTTTAAAACGTGGTGGAGATTTTATGAAAACAATTGAACAAATAGCCAATAGTGTTGACCAAGGTGAAGCAGTTATCTTAGGTATTGAGGAGCATTGCAAGAAATTCAAAATCATGTTTTCCCACAAATACCCAAACCTTTACATATCATCGCATAAGTATTATTACGAACCCCTGTCTCTCATAATCACTCGAAAGCATGTAATGTCTCGTCAAATATTAGCAAGGTAAGCGACAATTTTTCAGAATAACAAAATAATAAAATTTAATACTTTAAGCTACCGGATCTTATTTGAAAATGGCCTGGATATCCACCAGGATTTTCAATATAGTTTAATGCGACCAAAAGGTCAAAATTCGACAAATGTCCAAGATAAGGACCAATTTAACAAAACATCAGACACAGTGCT
This sequence comes from Tectocepheus velatus, assembly GCA_034700625.1. Taxonomy (NCBI): domain Eukaryota; kingdom Metazoa; phylum Arthropoda; class Arachnida; order Sarcoptiformes; family Tectocepheidae; genus Tectocepheus; species Tectocepheus velatus. Next base: position 3,955 of record JAQIXV010000943.1, read on the forward strand.
CATACTTGGACTAGTTATCTTGCTTATAATATTAGAATCAATTGCAACACTCATTCTTCTAACAGAAATAATAATTAAACAGAAGATAATGGAAAAACTAATTGATCATGTTCATTTGAATAATTTATTCAGAAAAAGCAGACGAATAAGAAAAATAAAAATACAAGAAAAGGTATTCAATCGACTTCACTCTAATTTATATTAATGATAATTTTACCATGAAACCTTAGATAGTTATTCATTTGGCTAAATAGCACAACCTTGCCTAAATGGTCAGCATGGAAAATTTGTTTTACGAATTTTTACCTTATTTCATCAATTGACATTATTTAAATTCTTCTCTTTCAACTTGGCATGATTTCTTTGATCTACATAATCACTCAAGTTAATTTATTTGACTTTTCTAATTGAATTGCAAATCACTATTAACAAGATCGATTAATTTATCAGAACAATAATAATAATAATAATATATTGTATTTGTTATGAAACTCTCATTTATTATTCAATTAAACTGATTGTCATTTATTGGGATTTTATTTTCCTCAGATATAAAACTAATTGAATGTAAAATACATAATCATTTTGAATGCCTTTAAAATGAACTTGACACAATTGATACAACAAGAATTCTTTTGGGAAAACTTTTTCACCACTATAATAAGAGTGAATACAAATCAGATCTATGAGTGTCCAGGTCAAAAATCAATTGGTCAAATTGAATATTTTGCAGAGATTTCTGAAAATGTAATTAACTTTTGCTAATGTTAGACATGTTGAAATTTAACTAGGAACATTTCAGGAATCATCAATTGTTTTGTTTGGGTGGGATTCATCATTTTTTGATTACATGCAGTGCTCATTAAGACTGGGAGTAACAATTCGCTCATTTAGCTGGAACATCAGCCGGGTATCAAATTTAAGAATTTTTTGAAATAACTTTATAATAATGTTTTATAGCTCAGCAGAGGAGTCGTCATATCAACGCTTGTAACAAACGTGTTGGCAGGTTATGAAAAATTCTTTGAATATATACCAAGATCGTTCAGTTATTTGTTGGGTATCTTAACATCCTTCACAAAGAAATCATCAAGCAACAAATTCTCATTCATCAAAACGTTTAATAATGACGTAATTATATATGTAATATAAGCAAGAGCTTTGAAATTTTTGGTTTTTAGGTGTGGTTGGTACTTTTTATGGCATACATCCTCATCTGTTTCATTGTATACTCGACAAATAGACGCCAGGGTAGCTTGATTAAATGTTTCATGGACACGTTACGTCCTTTACTGGCTCAGTCAATCTCCCATGTTGGGACAAAGTCAAATGTACTTGTTTGCATCTGGATGGTCATGAGTTTCATTTTGTGCAGAGCTTTCTCAGGAAAAATCCTGACCGGAATGTATCGGATAAATATTTTTCCTATCATTGAGACATTAGATGAGCTAGCTAAAAGTTCAATTGTCAAAATTTACCCTCTACAAAATTATCATGAGAAAATTTATGGATTTGATTCGAAATTATTTGGAGAACTTAAAAAAAGATTGGATCAAGGGGAAAATGATGAAACGAAATTGAGTTTGGCAAGAGAATTTCCAAAAATAATCAAAAGTGTCGAACAGGGTGAAGCTGTTATATTAGGCAGTGAAATACTGTTGTTAGATATAATATCAAGAAACATGATAAATTACCCACATCTTTACATTTCTCCACGAAAATACTTTTATGAACCCCTTACCCAATTAATTGGCAAAAAGCATCAAAATTATAGTCAAATTTTAGCAAGGTGAGCTTTTGCATTTTACACTGATCAACATCTTGAAACTTTTTCTCAGTTGTAGAATCTCTATAGAAAATGGTTTGTCAATTCACCAAGAGTTTCAAGAAGAAATATTATTTAAACTCTCAAGGCCAAGTATGAAGTGGCATAAAAATAATTTTGATAAAAATTCAGATACCCTGCACTTTGTCGACTCAATAATCTTGCTCATTATACTTGATTCAATTGCTTTACTCATTCTTCTATCGGAGATAATAATTAAACATAAGATAATGGATAAAGTAATTAATCTTGTTCATTTGAATAATACATTCAGAAGAAACAATTCATTAAAAGAAAAGACGGTAATTGAAGACAAGGTAAACAATCGATTATAAACTAATCAATAATAATGATAATTTCACCATGACACTTTAGGTAATTATTCAAAAGCGAAATAATGGGGAAACAAATTCTGTGCCAATGGTTGAGCGAATTGACGAACTGTAATGAAGTGTCGCTGTCTTTGAGGCAAAAAACTATTTATACGAAAAACAAAACATTTATCTCTTATTCTATTGTTTTCTTTGATATTCTCTTTTCGCACATTATTTAAGAGTTGAGCGCTTTTTATGAGTCATTTAACAATTTTTTGGCACAAATACCACCCCATATGTTGTCTGAGTTATGAGGATAGGGAACAAACCAAAGGGAAAGACACACAAAAACTTAGATCCAAACAAACGGAATTGGATCATCATATTTCAATTGGTCTAGACACAATCAAGGTTCTTTTCATCCTTAAAACTATTCAAAGAATTTCACATTAAATTCAAATGTTTTTAAATAAAGACAAAAATATCATCATTTTATTGAATTGTTTACTTTGCATAGCATTTACGTCAAAACAAGCTTGGTCATTTTAACTTCCATTGAATGAGCAAGTAATTAATTATGTCTTCAAAGCTAATTATACTGGCTGTTGCACAACTGGAAAACTTAATTAAGCATGCTCAAGAGACCGAACAAAGATTTTTCAGATTAACTCCCGACAAAACTAGGAGTGAGTCCTAAAAAAGTTTTTGAAATCAAAAACAAAAAAAACTTTCGTTTTATAAGAATCTTATTAATGAAGAGATGTATGAAAGAGACTATAAATTAATTTGAGCAAGGCATGAAAATGTCATTTTCAAAAAATTGTCCAAGCTATTTATAAATTTGTTTTTCGTTTTCTGTGAATTCTAATTCTCATATCAATTATAAAAGAGACGAAAAATAATTATAAAAATTAATTTCAATTAGACTTTCAGTTAATTTTGCGTTCATTTGGAAATACATCCGAAAAAGGACTTCAGAGATGAGGTATTCATCAAATAATTTGGGGATTGTTTTGAGTATTTCAAATGGTTTTACCGTTTTTCTGGAATCGACTCAAAACTCATTTAATTTTATTAAATGGATTAGAAGTTTAATTGAATGCCAGGAATAGATTAGGAGAACTCTGTTTTCAAAGCGAATTAATGTTGCTTGATGAAAACCCATTTAGTACTCTACAAATACTTAGCCCATCCCCTAATGATTGGAAAGAAAAACAGAGCAAAACTAATGATTAGATTTTTTTAGAATTTCTCAAACAATCAAATGTCAAGAATCTTGTAATACGTTTCTATATATTAATGTTAAAAATAATGGAAACTCTTTTCATTATATCAGGAATTTTGAAAAATCACTTCAAATGATAAATTTTTTTACATTTGTTTTAAAAGTAAAAACAAATTTCTATTCATTAGTATTCCTATAGTCTATAATGTTTTCGAGGGGAACGACATTTGAATATGAAATTCAAAATTATTTCGATTAGTTTTAAGGAATTCAACAAAAAAATCGATAAATATTACAAAGAATTGAATTTAAGTGAAAAAAAGAGAAAAAATTGTTAATTCAGCTTAAATTAACTTGCTATCATTTGCAAAAGTCTTTTGAGGCACTTTCGCTAAAAGGAATTCACATATAATTTCGATAAGAATTTCAAAACATTAGTAAAAAAATTGTGTTTATGTCACATAAATTCAAAAACTCAAAACAAACTTAAATTAAAATTTCAAGTATTGTCTCTCAACTCATGTGAAAAAATTGCTTTAAAAAGGTCTTACATTTGTATTACACAAAAAAAATATTTACTCAACAAATTGCAAGGAATAGTCTCAATGAAAAAGGACAGACATATCAGTGCATTGATGACAAAGAGTGGTTTTGTCGTCAAAAAAGAGCGGAATGTCTTTCTGTCGAAACTTAATTATTTAGTTCATTGGACTCAATGTTTAAACAACTTATAAAGAGTTTCGTTAAACAGCAAAAAAGCCATACATTCCGTTCCGAAAGGGGAGGAAATGCCGTTTGATGTAAATCTGACAAATTGTACGTTTGGGCACAGAATACAAAAAGTAAATGACTGACAGACCCTTTGGGATCTGATACCCGATCCCAAAGAAATACATCACAAACTTTGGAGTAGATTAATGGAGAATTAACCAAGCTTACAGTTGCTGAATCATCTTGACCTTTATTCAGTTTATGCTAGATAATAATTGAATGTCAATCAGACCATCAGGTTTAAGAGAATATAGTTTTTTTTCTTTACATAAAAATGAAATTTTATGTCAAAAAATGCGGTTTTGCCTGAAATTGATGTTCAATGAAACCAAAGCTTTTGCTTCACTTCTGTTTTATTTCATTTTTTTTATTCGTCTTATGATAAGACTCTTATCCATCGATTTGTGTAAGACTTTAACGAAAATATTTTGACGTGAAATTGAATTATGATTTTCTGAATAAATTTTAAGTTATTCTCTCAGCATATAAGCTATCATGATCAATTTTTCAATACTCTTGGGAGAAACGTCAAAACTATTAGACAACAAATCCAATTATCGGATAAAATAATTGAATTTATTTTTTATTTTTTGAAAGGATTTCAAAATTATTTGAAGGAAACGCTTCTCTGCTCTTCAATAATTAAACTCTCGATGCATTGATCTAGATGAAAATGTTAATTGAATTCTCGTTTTCAGATCTAATTTCGAGTGAATTCAAAAGCATGATCAGGGTCTCAAATATTCAGACATTAAATATTTGTGTCAAAACACTTTTGGTCTAAGAATTCAATAGAAATCACCTTGATCATTGTAGTAAATAGGATAAAACTTTATTGAAAATTCAATTTAAACTCTGATTTGACTGAGATTTTGATGGATTAGATTGGAATGAATGGAATTATTTGAATTTGGCAAGCTCTTAAAGATCCGGAACAAATAAGTCTCTCAAAAGGAATGGTCTTTCATTGAAATGTCAGCTCTGATGGGATTAGTTCATTGAAAAGTACATGAATTTGATTTTTATTGAAAACTTTAGAAATGGATAAAAGTTTTACATCTTTTCCAAACAAGAGTTAAAACTCAGAAAACAAATGCAAATGAGACGACACGCTGTTACCCAGATTGAAACATGCTCCTTTTTACTCGATTTAGTGTAGGATTGCATTTGTTTTTCCTGTAGAACAGATCCATAAGAAAAGATTTGGTGTATTTGTTATTCAAAAGAGGTTTTGTTTTTATCGTAGACTTCACTAAAAATAATCATTTCTTGAGTTTTATTCCAACGTTTTATTTCCCGAAGCATTCCGTTTGTTACGATTCACAGCACAAACAAATGAATCGATAGTCACATTGAAAGAGGATGACCAAGCTCAACTCAACATATAACCTTGTACAATCAAGTTTCAATTGATTTTTATTGAATATTGATTTCAATTCTGGGAATGACCCGGAGTTGAGTAGCTTTTAGTCATCAGTGGGGGAGCTTTCAAAGAGCCAGACCTCATATGGTCTGAGTTGGGATCCCCTGAACGTCTCATTTCAATATTTTTTTTCAATTTTTCTCGTTATGGTCATTGAATTTCAGTCAATCCAGAGTAGAATTAAATGAAAACAAAATGAAATAAAATATTTGCCTTAAGTAAGAAAATTATGAATGATAACATTAATTTCAATCTAGCATGATTAAAAAAATTTTTTTTATTCAATATACACGGTTTTGTTTTCAGACCCATAACTTATGATCAAAAAAAATATAATCAACTTTTGATTTGAATTCAGAGGAAAAAAGGTTTTAAAACTTTTTTTAATCATTAAAATACTCGTCTCTAACGAGAAAAGGATTATATGTTTCCCAAATGTATTTCCGAAACGAAAAAATCGTTTTTTTGTTTTGTTTTTTTTGGTCCGACTTTTAAAGACATAAATCAATAATTGTTTGTCTCCTTCGGAGTCACCGATCAATCGATGGTAAGAAAAGGATCTGTTTTTGTGATAATAAACTAATGGATCCAAAGAACGAAAACAAAAGACAATAAAAAGCCGTTAAAACACTCACCGATTGTCTACACTATTGTCTACTCTTTTGATAACTTGATAAGACTTTTTACTGAATGATCGGCTGAACTTTTATCATGCAAAACATAAAAATACGATATATATGGCTCAGAGTAAGTGGTCGGATATTTTTAGCAAGCTTAAAAGCATCGACATTTGAGCTAGATTGAATAACAGTTAGCCTTTATCTAAAACTTGTTTTTCTTGTGAGAACACATTCTTATGGTGTGCTCTCACATGGAGTTCATTAATCAAAGAGAGCGAGAAATTGATGAATAAGTTATTGAATAATCAATATTATGGTCAATCATCATAAGAATAGCCAATGAAATAACCGAGGCATAACCATCAGGTTCTCTCAATGGGCAAACTAATGGATATTAATCATATGGGAATCAACTGAAATGTGCTCTAGGTAAAACTAAATTAATGTTTTAAAATTGCATCGCAATATTTCACATAAATTGATTAATTTTCAGAGTTTGCTACTTTTTTTTGCCCAAGGATCTAATTTTACACATTAGAATAAAACTATTTGATTATATGCTTGGTCATTTTGCCGCATGAATTGGTTATTACCCTAAAGACCACTTAAGCTTAATTAGAAGAGTGAACACAATTTTATGGACACTTCCTGTCATTTAAATTCATCACTCGAAGTACGTAAGCAAATATTGATCTTGATTCAACTTGATTAGGCACAAAAACATCAGCTCAATCAGAATTGATCTTGTTATTTTTTTTTGTAATGGAAGCCGATAAATATTATTCTGATATAACATCAAATCAAATGTCAATTAAATGTCTTTAATATTGTGCTGAGGCTGTGCTCCGACTGTCAGATGTTATCATAAAAGTAATAATTTGTTGATTAGTTTCATCTTTTTTTTGTGTTGTCTTCGGAGTAATAAACTCTTAATATTTTTTGTGCGAAACAATTGAATAACAAAAAAAGACAATAAAACACAATATTATTGGAGAAAATATCTGAGAAAATGAATGTATGAATGCGTGACACGAATCCAGGCTTTTATTTAATGGTAAAACATATCGACAGTAATGTAGTCAACGTTTTCGCTAAAACAATAGATCGATAGGAACTGACTTTTTTTGAATATCGCTCAGAATAGTAGTTAATCATAAAACCGAATAAAAAAGCAATTTATTTAATACACAAAATGTGTTTCAATAAACAAATGATTGCATTTCAATACAGAATATTCTGTTAAAAGTAAACCCCAAATGATTTTTAGGAACTATTAATTTTAATTAAGGGGTAACCAATGGGTTATCAAAATATTTTTTATCTAAACCTATCATTAATTCAAATTTAAATTAATTAGAAAGTAATTTTCATCTTGATAAAAAACTAAACTTTCTAACTCTATCAAATTTTACCCTGAGCAAAATTTTCTTGAGCACCGATGTAACTTTGAAATCCTTGGTTATTTGATTCAAGAATGACTGAATTATTCAGAAATAAATTTCCTGATTTCTAGTCTATATTTTCAAATTAATTATTGAAAATATAAACCATTTAATAGATTAAACAAATAATAATCGTTTGAATAGATTAATAAATTTCTGTTTAATTTCATAGAAATTTCGGATAAATTATTGAATGATTTTTCTATTTAATTGCTTTCCTTTTATAACAAATGTTTATTTGTTTAGTCATTTTTGTTTATCAGTTGAATTTCATGGATAACAATATAGAGAACCAAAAATTCAAAACTGGATTAATTCCAAAACAAATTAAATGATAATAAAAGAGGTCTTCCGTATGTTTAGGCACAGAATAAACGAATCATTTTAAGCTATTTATTAGAAATATATTTTTTCGCCACAAATATCAAACACAGAGTAATGACGGGCCATAACTGTTATCTTAATTCATTTGTTTAAACTAATGGTCGGTTCCCTAATAGCAGTCAATTATTTACAATTTTTTTGGACACCAAATAACTTCAGACATCAAATGAGATCAAAGAGAGGAGAGATGAGAGGAGAGACAGTTTTATGCGACTCTTTTCGCACACTATTTATCAAATTATTTTTGATTTGATTCCAGAAAACGAATCGATTGTTTAACAAAACAGAAATAACTCGATTATTGTCACTGAATAAAATTGCTGTGCAATTGACTCAGTTTTCATATTAATCAAGTCAACTCTCCAAGAAAGAGAAACAAAAATCTAGATAAATAGTCTAGCTAAACATTTCCCTTGTTTAAAAATATTCTATTGAAACACAAAAGAGAAGAAAGTTTTGGCTTCGGATCTCATTTCGGATTCAGTCCGTGGGATAACCAAGTGATCCAATATTGATGAGGTGACCTCCTTGGTCAATACTGTTACCAAGCTTAATTTTATCCCAAAGTCTAAATAATAACTTACGCTTTGAATGCGATAACAAAAGTCTAATAAACATTCCGTGGGTTTTGATGAACGATCTTATTGTTAATAGCTTGCTAAAATGCCTTGTTGATTTTGATTAATATCCACCTCTTTTCTAACCACAATAGAAGTTAATGGAAGAATATTTTCATTTGTATGGGACCTCAATAAGTAAGGGATAAGAGATTCTTGTGGGCAGTCAATAATCGATGGCACAAAACAGACAATAATAACAATATTCTTAAGAATTATTCCCATATCTAAGCAACAGAACTGACTATCGATTGGTTTTGTCTTTTATATCAAAATTTTTATTGACTCCGAAAATATATACTAAAGTTTTTTATTACTATTATATCGAAACTGTATTTACAGAAAAAATTCCTCAAAAAATAAATAATAGAATACCTTTTCTATTGATAATATAAACTGGAAATTAAATATTGGTTTTGATGTTAAACACTGTTTTTGTCGGTATTTGTCGTGTCGGTTTCAGATTATAGACTCAAATAATAGCGTAAAGCGATTAAGACTTAAGCGTAAAGTCTCTGAAAATAGATCTACAGTTTGTTTAATGATTAGTCGAAAGTGTTTTTTTCAAAACATTTGATAAAATTAATTAAATTTTCAAATGAAATGTTTGAACAGAAGTTTCGTAAAAGAGATCGATATTTGATCTGAAAATCAATTCTCGTCCGAAAAATTTCAAAAACTCTTTTTTGAAGTCTATTTTCAATCATAAAAAACGATGAGATTTTATTGATAGATAAGATTTGATGAAATAAATTGGAGAAAATATCTACACTTATATCGAATACAAAAAAAAATATAATTTATAAAACTTTTGAAAAAAATTTAATTATTTATAGAAAACTCTTTCCATTAAAAGTAATGTTAGTTTTGAGATATAACATCAAAATTCATTGAAAATTCACTTTAAATCCAGAATTTCTGATCGGATTTGTATTTGACTTAAATATTTACATAACTTTTTCTATTATGAGATCAAAGTCTTTGTTGGCAATAAATGGATTACCGGAAGAATCAATTCAAACGACAATAATATTATGCAATTCAATGGTAATGATATGAAACCCAAAGTAGAAGAATCCGATTAAAACATTTGGATATCTATCGAATAGGACTAAAATCAGACAAACCAAGAGCCAGAAGAATACGGCGAAGACTGTTGTGAAAGACATTTGGATGAGAAGTATGTTGTCGTTCCAGTAGCCAAAGATGGCCACAAATATCATATTGACATTCAATACATTAAACAGCGTCTGATTGTTGATAGTCTGGTCGACTAACGGCAACAAAAGGGACGAAAACACAATAATTATTGATATTATTAAACAACTCGATAGCAGTGAACGTCGGATCAGCTCTTTGTTGATCTTCAACGACATTGTTTTCCAAACGTCAAAATCAATTAATTGTTTCGTAAATTTGGTTTCAATTAATTTGGATTATAATTAATTTTTGGCAAAAATTTTGTTTCGAAAATAATTAAACATTTTTACTGATCCGTGACTTAACAGGAATAACAGTTTCTCTATCATTAGTTACAGTCTTTCGGAAG
>JAQIXV010000944.1:0-14048 GCA_034700625.1 Tectocepheus velatus
GAGAGAGAGAGAGAGAGAGAGAGAGAGCTGAGTTTTAAAACGAAACGCATTTATCGCAAAAACTCATTAAAATATTAATTAAATTGAATGAAAAATAACTACATTTTGATAACAAATATTCCCCAAAAAACAAAACATTTCTATTAATTATGAGTTGTCTTAATCTTCATTCTTCTAATGGTTTTGATGACCACTTCTGGAAATTATGTTAAAATTGTTTTTAATTGAAATCATAGAAAACCGTTCTCTTTCCTCGAATCAATTGAATTCAATGATTTTTTTTTAAAAATTTCTTTTTATTTAATATACAGTTTTGAAGAAAGAATCCAACTTTCATTCACTTAAGAGTGAAAGAGAGGGAACGGAATAATTTTTTGATCGATCACTACAGGAATTGGCCATAAAAGTAAACTTTAAGATATAATACAAGGAGAATAAATTTCCCGCGATTTAAATGCATCTCTCTCTCTCTCTCTCTCTCTCTCTCTCTCTCTCGAATTGAGTGCAAGAATTTCGAGAATTTTATAATTAAATGAATAATTCGGAAAAAATTTTAGACCACAGAAACCAATGGATTGAAAGTTGAGATCAAAATCAATTTTTGAAACAATTTTTAACTTGAATTTGATTCGAGCACAAAATGAAACCGCAAATCAAACAAAACAAAGTGTAACCACCAGCTCATGAATAAATCCTATTTTTTCCACACAGTAATTTAAAAACTAACCTGGCAAACTCAAAGAATAAATAGCAAAGCCTAAACTAATTTATCATCTTGGTTTATAATTTCTAATAAAAATAAGCTTTGAATTTATCTTTTTCAGTGAAAATCTCAGTATTTATTCAAAGAATTGTATTTCAAAATATCAAATAATGAGCGAAGGATATACTGCATAGGCATTAGTCAGAGCACAGAATAAAGTGTTGAATATTTAATATCTCGCTTTCGGGCTGTTTATTATGATAAGGGAGAGAAAGATAGGGAGAGAGAGATTCGTAACATAATTTTTATGCACAAAATAACACAAATTCTCTACATTTGAATTGAAAAGAGAATTAGATTCCAAACAAATTCTGTGTTTATATTAATTAATTATTCTGTGCTCTGATACGACACACTGTTCGGTGTTATGCAAACTGTGAATATAATAGGTATTTATTTTTACTGTAATTTTCTATTTGATTAAGTCTTATATCAAACCTTAAACTCAATTATATTTTTCAAGCATTCAATTGGATCTCTGTTTACACAGAATAAGGACTTTTCATTTGATTCCGAGAAAAAAAATCCATTCAATTCTGTGCCGAAAAACTATACCAAAGAATTTCAATTCTCAAAGACAGAGAAGGCTTTCCTCTCAATCAGAGCACAGAATAACTGTTTGCCAAACAGTTTTCACAGTCAATACAATCGACTGAATAAATAAAAGAAAATAATTTTCTTTCTCCGAGTCTTTCAGTATTAGTGACTGAAAAATATTTTCAGTAAATAAAAGGATTTCTTCTCAAAAGGATTTCCAGTGTTTACGTTAAAACACATACCAATGGATACCATTCCTCTGGAAATCGTATTTTGCATTTCAAATATAAATTCAACGAAAAATATATTTTTATTTTATATCAAAACTTATTTTGAGCCCAAAAGCGCCGAAACTATTCCGAATCAATGAACTAGCAATTGATCGAATTGCAGAAACTGGTCTACCATGGGAATGAGATTTTATCTTGTTCTAAGAGCAAACATCTAGCGGAACTAATCAGGAAGTATTTTTAAAATGAACGTTTTAATCTTTTTTAATTTATACTCTCGTTTATCAAATTACGGAACTTTAATATTAAGCAAGTACAAACTCATAAGTAAATTCTGAAACACAAAAATATTTATTTTACTGTAATTTTAGATAACATTTCAATTAAACTCTTCCAAATCAATGAACTTGGAATCTGATGATTCAATTAAGACACTTGTTTAATACGCAAATAAGTTTTTAGCTTGGCACAAGCAAACATTTTGGTACCGCAAATTAACCAGTTTTTTAACTCGGTGCCATGGCAATCAGGATAATTTCAAGTTCCTTTGATTGAAGTTAATTTAAAAATATATTTAATTATTAGTTTTATTGATCTTGTTAATGATTCAATGATTAATAATGAATTATAATGAATAATTTATTATTAAGTAAATGATATGATATGTCTATTTAAATATATTATTTTTAATGGAAAACTACATTTTCTTATAGAACTGTAGAACTGTCTAGCTCATATAATAAGATTGCATTGAGTTATCACACATGAATAGCATAACAATTGCTATTCAATTAATTATTAATATAATAAAATTTCTAATCTAGTTAAAATTGGAATGATCTTATGATTAAACACTTTAACAAGCTGATTCAACACTATGTTCTTCAGATTTATCGTTGTCAATGACACTTATGGAAGCCCATGCATGGTGTTTTATCAAGATCATTTGAATTTTTACTGTCAAACCCTACGTATAATCATTTCATTTGGAAGGAAGACATTGGAATGGATTATTATTTGACCTCCGGATAGGAATCAATTAGTTCTGTATTTTTTCAAAACATATCAAATAATCAGTTGCGGGGAAAGACATCGTCATAAAGGGGTGGCCTATCGTCCGGATAGGGAGGCGGCAATGATTTGTTCTCATCGATGGCCAACGAGTCGAGGGTCGGCTCGAAGGCTGGCATTCCGGGCGAGACGAGGACAGGTGTCCCGCGAACTGAGGGCCTATAGACGACAACCATAGTCGACGACCTGTGCCGGTGGTCACCATAATAGGCGCGACACACGATTATTGTCAATATATAAACGAATGAGAATATCATTAATAAAACGAAATAATAGAAAACAAAAGTCGGATATAATTTCAATAACTGTATAAACAGTATAACAGTTGTGAAACAATTTGTGATAATTATTGTTATCAAGTGTTCGTTGAGTACCCCGATTATTGCCACCACATAATTGCCCGAAATCAATACGAAGGTCAACCCGATCTCAATCGTAAACAACTGGTCAGAGGTCAGGGCAAACGAAAGGGGAATTATGACCATCAGATTCAAAATAATCAGGATCAGTTTAAGAATCCCCAGACAATAGTTGGCCATCAGTTTCGACATCAAGGTTATTTTTTCAATGGACTTTCATAATCATGGGTTAAAAAGCCCGTCTCCTTTGAGGGCATCCCATAGTTTTTGAATAAAAATCGCTTCAAACGGACAATAACTTTATTATTCTTATGGAAGACATCATTCTTTGGTTTGTTTTTCGATTATTTACTCTTCAGTTGAGATCACAGTCTGTTTGTTCCGATTCCTCGTCGGTTAAAACGAAACTCAAATTTCATTAACTAATGGTTTCTCAAAATCTATATAAAACTGATTTATTTAAAATACTCTTTAGTTTTGGCTGTCATTCACTCAATAAATAATAAGAATTTACACAAAAATATATAAAACACTTTTCAAATGAGTTTTTAATGATTTTTATCACATATTTGTCGGCAAAACATTTAATCTATAAATAAATGACTTAATTATTGTTTTGAATTTATTAATCGTTTAATTAAAAGCAAATATTAATAAATTTTTTGTTTACTTTTGCTCTTCTGTTGCCATAAATGTCTGTATTCTGTACTTAATTTAATCGATCGATAATAAGGTCTGTCCTCACGTCGAGGACTGGCGCTAATAATAGGAAAACTAAATAATGTTTTTATAGCAAAATAAGAACTGAATCATCAGATCTTTGGTATTTATTTCGAGTATACTTTAAAAATACAGTTTTTATTGAAAAACTCTTTTACTTTGATTTCAAATAAAATAATAAATGAATTAAAACTAAAATAAACCAAAAATTGAGTCTAATTTGTGTTGACATTCGCGACGTCCTCATACTTAGGGGGCCGACAGTCCTCGTAAGGGGGCGGAAGGTCTTTGTTCACATCAACGGACTGTCCGTCCGATTGCGCCGAGTTTTGGGACGGACTCTGAATGACAACTGACGTTAACGGACGGGAATTCTGTACCAAATTGTGAGCTAACATTTGAGAATGGAGTCGAAGCCGAGCCCTGAGTTCTCGGGTCTGTCGGTAGAGTTGTCTCTCTTGGATGAGTGCACTGAAGGCAAAGGACAGCATAACTATCGCCAAAAGAAGGAAGAGATCCGTAGTCGGGAACTGATGGCTAAAGACAGCCATCAAAAGGAGGGCTAAAGTCAGTGAACCGGTGGTCAGAACCATAGGACGAGATTCACGTCCCGCTCCTCTTATCGCTGTGACGAAGATTATCACTAAAAATTGTCAAGGTTGTCATCAAGGTTATTCTTAAATTAATTTCAATTGAGTTTGGTCAATTTTAGCTTGTTCAACTCACCTAGGCACATGATTCCAAGGAAGTTATATCCGTCCAATCGTTTGTGCAAGTTCATTTCAATTAGAAATACTGTAAGTACGACCACAACCCAAGTATTTGATAAAATTAACGATATCTGAACCAATCGGTAGAAGAATTTGCGGAATTCATTGAAGTCTGAACTGTGAACTTGATTTTCCATTTTCACTTTGATTGTCCTAGGACAAGCTTGTTCAAATTTATAGTTTTATTTCAAATTTATTTTTAAAAAATTATTAGTTTTTTTGTGAACTTGTTATTAGTTTTTCAACTTTGAAATCATTTCATCATTTGATTGAAAAACAAAAATAATTAATAAAATATAAAATTATTTATAAAATTAAATGAAATTTAATTTAATTTTCAATGAATTGACGGATCGTTTGAAAGGATTTTTTATTTTATGGGAAAAACATTTCCCAAACAAAACGAAATGTTTTTCAGTCAATCAAAACACTGAATAAATTTACACTTTATTTAAAACTTATATCAATTAAGAAAAGGTTAAAATAAAATTTGGATCTAGTTTATTCATATCTATATACAATTTAAAAGTTGAAAAATATAAATGAACTAAGTCATTTTATTTAAATTCAGCCCAAATTTCTTTAACTAGACTTTACTGTATATAAGCTTATGATGTCTTCAAAATAATGCGCGAATATTGAAAATATTATAACAACTAAAATAAATTTTAAAATTATCATGTTACTTTATTAATTTACAAATACTAAAATAATTAATTAATAAATTGAATAATTAATGATTATAAGAGATTAAAATGTTGTATATGTTATATTTCGGACTTTAAAATAGCACTGATTTTATCCAAAAAGTGATAAATATTGAGGCGAAAGCAAAGTAGCAAGGTATGTTCAAATCAAACGAATGGCAACTAGAAGATGTCCAAAATAAGATTTGAGTAGGGTCACTATTTTCTGACCAATCAAAACCTGATTCTGCCAGAGATGTCACTGATATTGTGTATGACTTTCCCGGTTTCAGTCCATTGAATGTCACGTTTTTTGTCGGTCTCTTAATTTTTTGCACTGATTTTGGCGAATCATTTGGCTCTAATTGAGCAAGGTAATTTCCAAATGTTTCATTTTTATCCCAGAAGGCGTCGACGCAAAGATCTCCACACATTTCATAAGACAAGTTCATCGGTGGCAGAGGTTTGGGGAAGATTTTTGCATTAATTTCCGAAGACTTGTCTCCAGTCATAGGATTCGTCGAAAAATATATTCTATGGGGTATTCCCGGAGCTATGTCTCCGCATTTATAAAACAACTGATCCGTGTTTACAGTCTTTCTGCAAACTTCTTCACCATGACCAATAAAAATATCAGTAACAACCGGGTACTGAGTTTTCAAAATCAGAACGAAATAGTATTCCCTTTGATTGTGTCGGATGTCTGTCCAGTTGACACCAATCGAACCGACCTCTGATAGATTCAGACTTAGCGTCAATTGTGCGAAGATTTTAGATGAAAGTGAAAGCATTAAAAATATTTTTAACATTTTTGATGACATTCCTTGGAGTCGATTAAAAATTATAGTCCAGTGCCGGAAGTTAAGCAATTTGAACAATAAAACCGAATTTTTCACAAAATACTATAATTTATTGAATAATTATTGACTCAAATACCTAGATACAATTAAAGGATCTTTAACTGAAGGAAATTTTATAAAATAATATTTAAAATCATTGAAAAAAGAGATTCAAAGATTAAAAATTACATAAAATACAAACAATTTTAAAGTATTTATAGAAAAGTGCGGAAAAAAGTGTTTGAATTACATTTATTTTCATATAATTTGAAAAACAAATTAAAGGATGAAAATTATTGTCATTTTAAAAAATGGTCTCAAATTTAAATCTCAAACAAAAATTGTCTTCAATTTATAAAAACAAATCAATGAATAAATTGGTACTGAAATGAGTTTATTTATGATCGGAAAGGGATGTAAAACAGGAATTCCGTCACAAAAAAAGTAATAATTTCCCAAAAACTTTAAACTCGAATAAAATTTCACTTTAAATGTCTTCCATAGCCATCTCCCAAACCCCTGGTCTGTGGTACGAGTGTGAGAGTCTCGGCGTCCGATATTTTTTTATCCAATTTTTCCGATTCCGTCTCCAACTGAATGACATTCGGGTCCTTCACTGAAGTAGTTTTGATTTGACGGTCGATCAGATGCTTCTGTTCCCGGAGTCCACTCATATATTCCTCTTTCTTCTCATTGAATGTCTGATTGTATGACTGGAACTGTTTGCTCAGTCGACTCCTCTCAGCTTCCAGTTGCTTGAGTCGGTCGACAACGGTCTTCGCCTGTTCTCTCAGTTGTGATACCTGTCCTTTGATAGTTTGCTCCAACTCATCCGACCGACGTCTGACCTCAGATAAGATGTTCTCAATTCCTTCGAAGACTTGTTTTGGTGCATTTCTTATGCGGTCGGCCCCCTGTTTGACCCGATGCCCGGCTCTACCAACTTTTATTTGAGAACAGAATTATTTTATTGAAAAATTTTTGAAAAAAAATACTTTTACCTAATCTTCTGATAGGATTGGTGTCGAAAACGGCGGGCCTTTGGAACTGTTGAACAGACTGTCTGTCATCCGAACCCTCCCTTTCTTGTGCTAAGACTAAAGCACAGAATAATACGAGAAGTGATAGAGTTTTGAAAATGAATCCCATTTTTGGTTTAATTGAAAAGTTATGAAAACTATTTGTTTTGCGATAAAAGAATTTTTACTTAAAATGACTGAAATAACGATAACTTTAATCAATTTATACACAAATACAGAGAAATCGTGTTATAAATGGCCTCTACTGTCAAATGAGTTAACAATCGGTTTGATTGTGAAAAACACTTTTAAATAACAAAAACTCTTTTATCAATATTTCAACACTTCTTCTCAACGGATGTCTATCTTTACGTCACTTTCAAAGTAATGAAAAAAAAGTTTTCATTTTTTTTGCAAAACTTTATAAAACAAACTCTTTGTCTGAGATTTCAATAAAATTGATGCAAAAAAAGCACTTTTCGAAAGAGTTTTAACAAGTTTTCAGACTATAATTATCGAGCAATTGATGAAATTCAAGTGAAATTCGTTGCCCAATGAGAATGACCTTGATAAGCATCAAAATTATATTGCTTTAAGATCAAACAAGAACAAGTTTCCGAATTCCCGGAATTTCATTTCGCAAGACTCTAATCTTTTTAAAATGAACTTGAAATACTTGATAAAACATAAGTGTGCTTAAAGATCAATAATTTTTTAATAATCTTAAACTTTGTTAATCAACATTCTCATTTAAAATTAGCCAGGTCAATTTAATTGATCGGATTTTTTTTCTAAAAGGACCTCAATATGATCTAGAATCTAGATTCTAGATTAAAAATTTTAAAACTTTTTGACGTATTTTTTGAATGAATTGTTTTTGGAGGCAATGGAAACATATGAGAGCGAGAGTACAGCAAAACTCAATTAATAAAAACTACCATGATCATTCATTTTAAATCATTAAATTTAATTGTAATTAATTACAAATTGATTATCTTGTTAAAATCATCATATTAATGATTGAATTGGTTGATTATTACGGAAAAGCGTGTTCACTTATAGTTTTGTTGATTGAGTAAGGGTTGTCTTATACTGAGTCTGTGCTGTAGTCAATCATATTGTGCACTGAATTACTGTTGCATTTGAGTAGTCATTGAATTTGTCTGTCATTCAAATGATTCAATCAATTATTGTTTTTGTTTAACAAAATATTAGATTTAATTTAATTTATTAATTAAATAGTTATTTAAACTTTATTTTTCAGATGATCCTGAGCTAAATAATATCCCAGTTTATTGATACTTAAAGTATTTTTATTACAATTTCTGTGATTTTAAATGTGTTTCTGAGAATCCATTGAAAGCGAAAGTCATTTGATTTTCTGGTTTTAAGATTGAAATCAGTTTTACTTTAAAAGCCCTGAAGTCATGGCCAACGACCAGACCTTTAGCTTCAGATTAGTTAAGATATCGTTAATTGTTTTGAACTCTTTGGTCATCATTGGACTCACTTTCAGTCTTCTATTGATTGGACACCATTTCGAGACTCCGGTCGTCGTATTTGTCTTAATTATCGGTAAATATAATGAAAATTATTTTGTAAATCAATCGGTTGTTTACTTAATCAATGTCTGCTGTCATGACAACGGCCTTCAGATCTTGATTATCACTTAATCTGTTGTTATGGCAATTGAATTGTTAATCATTTTATATGTTTTTAATATTTGAATGCCTGTCCACTGCCTTTCCGTTGGGGGCTTTCCCCGACTTAATTGTCATTCATATGACAGGCTTTTCGGCTGAAAATTATATAAATTTTTTCCACAAATCGATTGCTTTTCTTTGAAATTAGATTTTATTTTTTAGTTTAATTTAAAAAACTTTGAATTAGTTTTCAATTATACTTCAATTCATTGAATAGTTTTTTGTTTTTGAAGAGGAATTGGATTTCAGTTGAAACCAGTTTTTGATGTTTTCCTGAAATGAATTCAATACTTATTTTCATTTCAAATGATTATTAAACTAAAGTCTATTCATTAGTTTTCAGAAAATGTTTTCAAAAGCTCTTAAAAACATATTAAATAGACTTACGATTAGTGTTTGATTGACTCAGTAATCAATAGATACCATACCTTTGCACTTATTCTGTGCTTTCGGTACACTTTATCATCAAAATTAGATTTTTCTAATTAAACGTTAAAAACTCAAACAAATCTAATTGCCAATAACCCTCACCCCTCCCACCCAACGGTCATTTAACTTGATGTGTGGTCTCGAGTGGACAGTTATACTCATAAAAGAAATCAAAACAAATATAAATAATAATTGAATTAATTGCTAGAATCAAATTTCCTGTTGGCGATAGTCGGGGCTATGCGTGAGTCGAGGCCTCTGATAGTGACCACCGGTTCGGTAACACTAATACTCCTACTGTTGGCTGTCTTTAATCGAGCGGATAGAACACAGAACTCGACGTTTTCATTGCTATACTTCTTGGCAATAGTTATGCTGTCCTACGCCTTCTCGGCTATGCTTAAGGAAAGACAAGAGTCCCGTACCATCAGAGCTCGTGTCCGTCAGATTTCGGCCAACGGACAACCTTTAGACCCGAATACCTGTCCGTTCACTGCAGTTGTTGTCTATCACTCGGCGCTCAACCCGACGGCAAACTCCTCGCAAGTGGTTCCCAGAAGTGACGGACAGGCGGTCGAAGGCTTCAAAGATCTGCCGCCCCCTTACGAAGACTGTCCGCCACCCAAATATGAAGAAGTGGTCAATTCTGAGCTGAAATAGTCTTTTAATTATAGTTTTTATTTTGAATTTTTAGTTAAAATTTTATTAATTTTTTGTTTGAATTCATTATTTTCTCCACTTTTTGCCCCTCTTTTCGACTTCAGTATTATTTTCGATGAATTTTTATCGACTTTTATATGCATTTCATTCAAAATATTTGTCATTTATTTCATTAATTTAATGTATTTTTCATTGAAAATGAGTTTTAATGCATTTGTTTTTTTTGTGACATTTTTTCCGAACAATATTTCAAATATTTTCATTGAATTTCTTATGAAAACCCGATTTGTGTTCAAAAAATATTTAGAGGTTTTCCCCATATTTTTGATGAATTTGTGAATAAACTAAAAAAACAGTTGTTTTAGTCTTTTGTATATAAATTTTATTTTTGTTTTGAAAAAACATTTGTCTGTAAACTATTTGTTGTATTAATTAATGATTTTATTGAAAACTAAATTAAAATACACTAAAGGGACCCCAGTATTGGACATATGAAGAAAACCTTTGGACGAAGGAATAATAAGTTTGGACTTAATGTGAAGTCAATGCATAGTTCTCTGCTGTGATTCATATGCAAGGATTCGATTGTTGCGATTGATTCGAATGCAAGCATTGACTTCACATTAAGTCCAAACTTATTATTCCTCCGTCCAAAGGTTTTCTTCATATGTCCAATACTGGGGTCCCTTTAGTGTAATATCTAATTTCAAAACAGAATCAATAGTTTTAACTTTCTTTTGAATTTGAAATTTGAAAACTAACTTGAATCATTCTAATATTTGACCGAATGATCATCTTATTGCTAGGTTATTTCAAGGACCATCACTCGAAAATCAATTTTGAATTTCTACATTTTGAGTTTTCCTTGACATTGAGAGAACATTATAGGTTAGCATTGAATAATTCTAATTAAAGCTTTCGTATTGTTTAAATTATGACCCGGAACATTTTAATTTCTTGTAATCATTCTGGAACCTATAGGGTTTGGTTGGGGCCTGAGTTTGAGCAGGGTCAATGGTATGAAACAGAATCAGTTCACCCCCACCCAGATTATTATAGCCATGATCTGGGTCTCAGACAGTATTTGGACATCGGTCTGATTAAGTTGAAGGAGCAAGTTAAGTTTGATGACAATGGAATGTATTACAAAAACAATTTGATTTGTTTGCCGGATGTAAATCTCATATTTAAGAGTGGGGCCAGATTTGCCAGATTCGCACTAATGAGTGGTTGGGGTAAAAAAGGCTCCTGGGATAGGGATGACCACAAACTGCCTAAAATTGCGAGTATGAGAATGAGTCTCGCAACGAGAGTGGATAATAAACTTGAAATCCATCATAGATTCTTTGAAACAACACCAAGGACTTGTTCTGAATGTTTGACGTCGAATTAAATTTTACAAATATTAAAAATCCAATATTACCAGGGTGATTCTGGTGCTCCATTATAGATGTACCACATGGGAAGGGCCTTTCAGATCGGCGTTTTTACGGACAATTATAAACACACTAAAACTGACGGCTGTGGTGTCCCTTACATCTCTGTTTATGTCCCCCTTTATATGGATTGGGTTTTGGATGTCATTAAAAATAATTGAAATCATTTTTAAATTACTTTTAAATTATTTTCAAAAGTAATTCATTTCTTTGTTTTGTTTAAAATTTTATTTCAATTTTAATTAAATTAAAACAATTGAATCATTTGAATACAAATAATTTTTTGAATTTAAAATTACCAAGCTTACAAACTAACCCTCAACCAGTTGTTAAACAATTTGTGTTTTGAAAATTCATAAAATCTTTGATTAGCTTATTCTGATAACATTTAATTAGCTTGGTTATTGTGCGCAATAACCAATCATTTCACACCGGCCAGATTTGCATTGTTTATTCGAATTACACTGGTCGTTCGCTTTCAATTTGTTCTGGCATATTCCTTCAGAGTCAGAATCATTCAGTTGACAGAATTGACCAGGATCGCAATAGTTATCATCTTTGCATGGTCTTCCACTGTCGAACCATCCCCACAGAGCTTCACCTTGCTCAAACCAAATTAAACTAAGCAAGAGTAGAATCGCAATAATTTTCATTCTAAGGGAAAGAGGAAATTACCATGGTGTCATTTAGAAAAACAAAGACAAACCTCATTCACAGGAATTTTCAAAACAAACAGATGTTTTTGTCACTCAATTTCATATAAAACTTTAGACACAAAACTATAAATTTTTAATATATTTAATTTTGTTAACGCAAACAACAAGATCATACAAAAATGATATTTAATAGAAAAGTTCTGTATTTATAAATTGATGATCTTGATACTTTATGTACAGAAGCCATAAATTTCACCAGATTCCATTTTGCACTTTCCCGAACTGCACTGTCTATCAATTGTGCAACCTTCTTTATAATCTTTCTGGCGCTGGCAGTTTTGTCTACCCTGGTTACAAAACTGGTCCCTCGAACATTCGCTGTGCTTAGTGCATATTTTGAATTCACCAGGTTTTATTATCACCAAGAGTACTACAATAATAACCATGACTTTCATCCTGTTTGAAAACTGAAACAAATTCAAAGCAGCTAGCAGAAATGACAACAGTGAAATCAGAATTTAAATTACCATTGATTCATTTATAATTGAGAAATTAAACTTGTTGATCCTAAGATTGTTTATGTTTTTTCCAATCTTAACAGATGTTAATGGTCTGAGATTCAAATTTCTAATTATAAAAATTGAATAATCTAGTTCACTTTATCATTGATAATTTAGTTCTTTAAAAAAGCTGAGCTAAGTTTTAAATGAGTCAAGATAATTTTATCAGAAATTTTCTTAATATTTATTCTGAAAGAACTTTAAGACTTTATTACAAACTATGAATAAAATAACAACAAAATAGATTAAATGACTTTGACTTTAATTTCAGAGATTTGTATTGAATTTCAATTTAAATACATTTTGTTTTATTACTTTTATTGTTATATAGTTTTGATTTTAAAAAAAATTCAATCAAAATGTTTTCAATTCTGATTATATTGTTTGCATTTCAAGGTATTTATTATTTCTTTTGAATAACTTTGATTAAGTGAACAAGACCAAAATTCTTTTAGAAAATCAAGCTATTGGTCCAACATTTGATGCTCCGATAGGGAACTACAGTCAATACATTCCCCTCTATTCTCAATGCGGACTAACAAAGACTGTCAACGAAAGCAGAAATTGCTTTCAATACCACAAAGACTTCTTTCCCCGAATTATAGGGACGAGAGATGTGCGCTTAGGAGACGCACCTTGGTTAGCTGGCGTTTATTATAAAATTAGCTTGTGGCTTTTCAGCAGGTTAGATAAATATCAATTTTTTTTATCAGAATAAGTAAGTAAAATGATCATTTTCTTAAGCTCTTTGAGGAGGAGCTAATTTTGAGAAATATTTCGCATATGTCACGAGAAGGACATTTAAAATGTTCTCGATAACTGATAACCGATTTTTTCCACGCAAGCGGATCCTCATGTGGCGGGTCTTTGATAAGCGACCGATGGGTTATGACGGC
The DNA here is from genome assembly GCA_034700625.1 of Tectocepheus velatus. NCBI lineage: Eukaryota > Metazoa > Arthropoda > Arachnida > Sarcoptiformes > Tectocepheidae > Tectocepheus > Tectocepheus velatus. The sequence goes on from JAQIXV010000944.1 coordinate 13,335, forward strand.
CGCCCATTGCCTGAAGTGAGTCAAAACTTTTTCCCAATCAAATCAAATTTGATGAAACCTTTATGAACTCAATTCAGAAAAAAGATTCTTTTTCTGTTTGGTTGGGCCCTGAGTATGAACGAGGTCAATGGTTATCAGTAGAATCTGTCCATCCACATCCCGACTTTTTTCCGATGAGGTAGGTACTCGGGCATACGCAGATATTGGTCTGGTCAAGTTAAAAGACCCAGTTAAATTTGAACAAAATGGAAAGTATTACAAAGCCAATTTGATTTGTTTGCCTGATGTAAATATGACGATTGACCCTGCTAATCAATTCGCGCTAATGAGTGGTTGGGGTATAAAGAGTTCCTGGAATAGGATTGACCACAGATTGCCCAAAATCGGAGGAATGAGAGTATGGCTCATCGAATACCATCAAAAATATGAGTTGAGACACAAATTCATAGATGAGAAGGAGATGAAGACCTGTGCGGTATGTGTTTATTAAACAAGTTTATGAAAAATATGTGCTATATTTAATGCAACCAGGGTGATTCTGGTGATCCAATATGGATGTACCACATGGGGAGAGCCTATCAAATTGGTATTCACAGTCGCGGAACATCACGAGATAGAAAAGATGACTGTGCACAGTCTGTGCAACTCCTTTGGTCGCTGTTTATGTCCCGTCTCATATGGATTGGATTTTAGATGTCATTAAAAATAATTAAA
>JAQIXV010000945.1:0-14037 GCA_034700625.1 Tectocepheus velatus
GAGTTAAATAAAAATAATTAGCATCTGATTAATGTTAGCTACTGTTATCGAGCACACAATCTATTTGTTCTAGGTCAGACTTTTTCGCTGATTCCACGTATCCCAAGATAACAATTAATTGATCCAGGATGTCTTTAGCTGCGATCAATTTAGCCCTTTTAGGCGAGTCGTCACAACCCGTCCCCTCGAGGCGGACCTTCTTCTGATCGACTTCCAGCTCGAGGTAAGCATTGATTAAAATATTTTCGCTAAAAACGGGTGACATTAGTCTGTGATCGCGACAGAGTCCGACCAATTCGGTGATGGTATCCCTCCGGCAGGTCCTGAACCTCAACTGTTTGAGGGCTTCGTTGGCCGCAAAGTTTTTGGCCATACGTTTGGAAATGGATTTGCCGTAAAAGACATTTCCATTGATTTTTAGGCAACAGTAGTAATATTTTCGTATGTGATAGGGATATAACTCGTTATCCTCGTCATACACCTCCTCGATTTGATTTGTCCAGGTATACATTGGTTTCGAGTAGTTATTTAGCTTGCAAACTCTGGCCAAAACATTTCTTGGTTTGTGCACGTACATTTTCGCTAAAGTAATTATTTTGTTGATTTAGGAAATAACTTGCAAACAATTGATGATTTCATTGTGAAAATCGATGATTTTATAGCTGGAAATATTAGTGAATCTTATCAAGATATTTTGCATATGCGTTAAATATCTTGATAATCATTAGATAAGTTTTGATAAAATTTGAATGCGAAATTTTAACGAACAATATATCTATTTGTACAAATAAGAGAAAGTACCTAAATGATATTCATTGATGATGTAACTCATGTGATGTTTTATCAAATATTTAAAAAAAACTGTAAAACAAACAAAATTTGATTAAACGAGTGATTAGTTATTGATATGATTGAAGTGAAATCAATGGATGAACTCATTTCACAAAAACTTGAAAACTATTGATACAAATCGCTGATTGATTGTAACAAAAGCCTAACCACTTCCTCATCGGCCGCCTTCTTAGCACATCTGTCTATCACAGATTGATCTATTGATCTTGAACACTGGACAATGATCTTGGCCTATCTTCGGCTCCTCCACATATTCTGCGGGTTTTATATGATTTTTGACACAAAACTTCTGGAGATAACTAATCTGTTGATCAATAATCAGGTTCTGAGACAAACTTCTACCTAAAGACTTCGGATTGTCTTCTCTCAAAGTTGAAGAATATTTTCTGTCATCAAATCCTTTGTCAAAGTCTTTGAACTTATTTTTGGTCGGAAATGTATTAAAGATTAAAAGATTATTTGAATCAAACATTTATTTGGTTTTTATTTTAATTCAAATACAGAAATATAAATAAATTGAGGAAAGAGTTAAATAAAAATAATTAGCATCTGATTAATGTTAGCTACTGTTATCGAGCACACAATCTATTTGTTCTAGGTCAATATTTTTCACTGATTCAACGTATCCCAAAATAACAATCAATTGATCCAGGATGGCTTTAGCTGCGGCCAATAAAGCACTTTTAGCCGATTCGTCACAATCCTTACCCTCGAGGCGGACTCTCTTCTGATCGACTTCAAGCTCGAGGTAACCCTTCATTGAATAAACGCCTTCTTTAAGGGTTGTGGTAAAAACGGGTGGCATTAGTCTGTGATCGCGACAGAGTTGGACCAATTCATTGATGGTATCCTTCCTGAAGGTCCTCAACTGTTTGATAGCGTCGTCCGCCGCCATGTTTTTGGCCATACGTTTGGACTCGGATTTGCCGTAAAAAACATTTCCATCGATTGTTAGGCAATACTCGTATATACTTTTGTTGACATCATCTTTCTCTTGGTCATAGACTATCTCATTTTTACATGACCAAGTATATTTTGGTTTGGCGTAATTATTAAGCTTGCAAACTCTGGCCAAAACTTTTCTTGGTTTATGCGGGAACATTATTGCCAAACGTTTTTTATTATTATTAATTTATTGAAAACTTGCAAACAATTAATGACTTGATTGTGAAAATCGATGATTTTATAGCTGGAAATATTAGTAAATCTTATCAAGATCTTTTGCGTATGTATTTAATATCATTGATAATCATTAGATAAGTTGTGATAAACATTTAAAATACGAAATTTTGACGAACTGAATATTTATTTGAACAAGCACATTTAAATTTTGGAAAATTCTATTAATTAATTGCGCTCTCAAAATTCGATCTTGATATTTAATTTTTAATTCTATTTAATTGAGTCAAAATTCTAAAGAGAAAACACCTAGATGATAAAACAGTGATTATTTAACTCATATGAGTTTTTATCAAATATTTTCAAAAAAAAACTGTAAAACAAACAAAATTTGATTAAACGAGTGATTAGTTATTGATGTGATTGAAGTGAAATCAATGGATGAACTCATTTCACAAAAACTTGAAAACTATTGATACAAATCGCTATTTGATTCAAACAAAAGCCTAACCACTTCCTCAGCGGCTGCCTTCTTAGCACACTTTTTGCTGGTACCGATTCCCAAACAAGTTATCTGCCTGTCATCCATATTCAGAGTGCAATTGATCTTGAACAGTGGGCAATGATCTTGGCCTATCTTCGGCTCCTCCACATATTCTGCGGGTTTTATATGATTTTTAACACAAAACTTCTGGAGATAACTAATCGGGTGATCAATAATCAGGTTCTGAGACATACTTCTGCCAAAAGTCTTTGGATTGTTGTTGTCGTCTCTCGGACTCAAAGTTGAAGAATATTTTCTGTCATCAAATCCTTTGTCAAAGTCTTTGGTCTTCATTTTTGTCGGTAATGTATTAGACTTCGAGCGGAACTCGTTTTCAACTGACTTCGGTTCCATTGACTTCATATTTATGGTAACCGTCGAGACTTCGGTAACTTTGTTATCGATTTTGTTGCCGAACCCCGTCGTCGATGTGTAGCCATTGATCTCAAGAATCTTTGGTTTGTTATCACCTTTTGTTTGAGAATTTTCATTGAAATACAAATTTACTTTTTTCAGAGAATCGATGACCTCTTGAGAGGCAATCATTTTGGCCTCTCTTAGAGTCGCAGATCTGCCGAACCCAACAAATTCTGTGCCCTTTATCTCAATCCTACACTGAGTGCAGAACTGGCCGTCTCTGAACTGGAAGTCATAAAAAGGGAGAGGAATCTCATTTCGCAAACAGTACTTAATTATAGCACAGATGGGGTTCTCTTCCAATTGCAACAGTTCTTCACTTTTGATGTTCTTATGGACTGGACTTTGGTTTCGATCTTTGGATTCGTTGTTCAATTGGTTCCCTTGTCTTTGATTATCGATATTCTGATCAATTGGTTTCACTTCAGGTTTCAAAACACTTGGAGAAGATTTTTCCAAAACAATGATCTTGCTAGTTTTTACTAGTTCATTCTTTCTTGGATCAGCTTTTTCTTCGACAAATTCAACATTTTCTTTGACTTCTTCCTCATCCGACTCATCGTATTTGAGTTCAGCCACGGATTCGATATCATTGATGTCTTCGATGACTCCCTCCTGAGCTCTAACTTCTTCATCGTTAATGACATTGAATTTAAGCAACGCATTAATGGCAGCCTTTTTATCAGCAATTCTTCTTGAAATACCGGAACCGGTTTCCTTCAGCACACCCTTAATCTCAACACTTGATGTGTAAAGTCTTTGATAGTCTTTCAGATCAATTGAAGTGATTTTATATTTTGGACTTTTGTAGTGATTTTGTTTGCAATGGTTTTCCAAAATTTGCTTAACTTTTGTTAAATCCATAGTTTTTTTTGGTAATTAATTTCACAAACAATCGATAAAATCAACAAAAAATACCACTTATTTCGTGTCTGAGACACCAGTCCTCCCAACCTTTGAATCACAATTTAAAAGACACTTTTCGACAGCAAATAGTCATAACTAACAGTAATTGAAAACTATTTTTTTAGTCAAATATGATAAGCATTTCCTCAATTCCGAGAAATCAATAGAAGTGTTGAAAAAATTCAAAGCAATTGTTTCTCATTGCTATCAATGATATCATTATTAAAATCAATTGGTTTTTATCACATCTGAAGGACTGACAATAAAATTGAAAGAATTAGTCCACAAAATGAGTGATCACTCCATTGGTCCGCATATTAAACAATGAAAGGCTTATTGAGTTTTTATATTAAACTTATTTATAAAATATTAGATAATATGTTGAATACAATAATTGATTACATTATTTGCTTTATACTGTTTTTTTGGATTACCCTGAGTTAAGTCAATAAGACTATTGTCGAGAATGTCTTCTGCTCTGAATACCAGATATATCCTATTAGGAAGTCATAGCAACACATATCAAAAAATTTTCAGATTGATAATTTATCTTAATTAGCTTGATAAGTTATAATTTAATGCTAAACTTGCAGAATGTCTTTAATGCTGTCTATAGTTCATTGATTTTGATCTGATTTTTGGTATTTAATAAATAATTTTTTGATAGTTTTGTATAATTTGAACATTAAGTCAATTATATGATCAAGGTCCTTTTTAGGTTTTTCAAGGCTTCAACTTATATGACACTAAATAATAAAAATTAAAGGAAATTGAATCAAACTTTTGACTAAATGAAGGCTTTCTCATAATTTTTGATTAAAATAAACTCTACTTTCGTTATATAAATAGCAAAACAAATTCTGAATAACTTTTTATAACTTTTAGTAAACAAATTGAAATCGGATTCCGAAACACTTTCTCGACTCATACCTGAGCTTAAATGACTGACCCATTGACCTATAGATGACTTCTATTCAAAATATTATTAGGATTAGTAACTTATCCCAAACTGATCTCAATTTCAAAACACACGACAAAAGTCAAGTTTGAGGTCATATTCAAACAGACAATGAGTTTTCACTACAAAACTGACTTTCGTTTGTGAATTCATTTCAGTCTTAACTCACTATCAGTTCACAACTCAAACACTATTTAACAGTCATTTCGTTATTTGATTGCAATAATCAGTCGAAAGGTTTTTAACTTTAAATTTCAGTTAATATTGAATTAATTTTTACTAATTTCCCACAAAAATAGAGGACAGCCTTAAAAATGACAAACCCATCGCTAATAGAGCCGACAGACGACGAAAAACAGGCGATTATTGAAATGCGTTCCGGATTTAAGTCTGAGTTCACATCAGATCCAGACCTCTATTACGACAGAGACTTTTTGATAGTCTTAGAGAACGACTGGGAAGTGCACCGGTATCTGTTGGCAGCCGATGGCGATCCCAAGGCCGGCCTCAAACGTCTCGTCGATTCAATGAAGTGGAGGAAAGCGCTCGCCGTTTGGGATATGACTGAAAGTGATTTTCCCAAAGAGTTCTTCGAAATGTTACGTTTGGGTAAAGCGAGGGACGGGTCAACACTCATCATAAGTCGGGCCCAGTATTACATATCTATCAACGAATGGCGAGAACTGTTCAAAAAGTTTTTTGTCTTCGTTATGGAAACACTCGACAAAATGAATACCGGAAAAGGGCTGACAGTTCTGGTCGACTGCCAGGACAGCGGTCTGTCTAACGTTGACTTTGACTTCATTATGTTCTTAAAGCCGATCCAGAGCAAGTACTACCCTGGTCTGTTGAAGCTACAGCTCAATTGTGATATCCCTTGGATACTGACGTCCATATCCCAGGTTATTCTGTCCCTAATGCCGGCGAAGACACGAAAACTGATGACTTTTGTCAAACGCTCGCAACTGACTGATTATATTAATGAAGACAACATCCCCTCATATTTGGGCGGAACAGGTACTGCACTCATGTATTGGACTCCATCTGAATGTCTGTCCGCTGAAGAAGTGGCACAAAACCAGAGCTTTTCAAATAAAAATCTCGAGAAATTGGTCTCACATTTGAGACCACTATTAGTTATCTATAGTTAAATGAAAAAACAAATGATCTCTTATTGTAGGCATTCCTTCAAATCTTATATTTTAAATGAAAATTCATTTTTCTATTGAAATCTTATTTTTTAAAAATGTATCGAAAAATAGTTTAATTGTTTTCAACGAATCAATGCCTCATTATTTGATTATTTTTTATATTTTATTATGTATTTTACTCTCGATTTGTAATTAAAAAAAACGGAATCTATAATAAAATCTCTCAATAAATGTAGTCGTGGTTTAATATTTTTTTCATGCATTAGCAAGAACACTTTTGTTAAAACTTTAATCCATCAAATTTTGTTTTCATGTGAAACTTGAATTCAATGCTATTTTTCTCTATTATTAACAAAGTTTTAACAAACCCTCTGTTTATCACAAATTTCATTATTAATTGTTATGTCTATTAATAATTGAAAGCATTGGAGACGACACAGTATTTGTCGAAACACTTACTTTTAAAACATATTTTTGGTCGAAACTATTGTTTACCACTTCTTATATAAAATCAGTTTTTTATTTGAATTAAATTTCATAAAAATAATTCACTTTTTCTGATAAAAAGTTGAATCAATTTTTTTTGTGTTAACGAAGAAAATGAGTTCAAAAACAATTGTTTTGTCCACTCTTTTGGTGGTTTTGATTACTTACCACTTGTCTTATGGTGACTATGGATGTGGTAATCCCGGAGATCAATGCAATTACGAGTGCTTCAGCTATTGTGTTAGATCTGATGTATGCTTCACCATATTTAACCTAGATTGTGATCTTGATAACTGAATTTTTTCTTCAACAGTATGGATCTGGTGGTTGTCGTGGATCAAAGTGTGTGTGCTCTTGGTGAGTTCAAAACTAGAAAAATTGATCCGATGCCCTAGTTCTCTAGATTTAAAAGACCTTGATCCTTTTAAAAAGACTTTTTTCGTAGACATATGTTTAGAAAATAATTTGAATTATTACTGAATTGACAGAACATATGACTAAATGATTAAAAGACTTTTTTTGGTGAAAAACAGGACTGTTATCAACGAAACTCAAAATTCACCACAAAATCAGAATCCAGGGAACTATCCAAACAATCCGAATAATCAGGGTAACTTCAATCCAAATAATCCGAATAGTCAGGGTAACTTCAATCCGAATAATCCAAGACAATTAACTGGACAGCCATACAATCAGTATGGGGTAACACCCAGTTATCTCAATGATGAGGAAAACAGGACCCGTCACGTGACGGAGAAACCGGAATCTGGGAGAAGAGAATCTGATGAGAAAGATATGGACCGAAAAGAGGACCGACGAGAGGAACGGTATGGAGATTGAATCTGAATATAATCTTGGTAATAATTTGATTTATTTTCCATTGATTAATTAAAATTAAAAACTTACAAAATCAATTATAAACTTGATAAAACAAAATTCTTATAAAAAATATTTTAAACCAATAATAAAAATCAATTTCTTGGCATAAGTTTGATGTGAACCCCATTTTTAGGCGAAAGGGAAAAGAGTTTGAAATTGAGTTCGAGTCCATCGATAGGTTCGGTCCTATCGCCGGCTATTAAACGGTATTTCAGCAGAAGTTTAGCCAAAATGAGCTTCACTTCAATTATTGTGAACCGTTTCCCCGGACAGAGTCGGGGGCCGACACCGAACGGCTGGTATACGAAAGGGTTTATAGACTTTTGATTGTCTGCTTCCAGAAAGCGGTCCGGATTGAAGATATCCGGATCAGACCAGAACTCAGGGTCGCGATGCAGTTGAAATGTCGGCACTCGTATGTCAACCCCTTTCGGAAGAGTCATTGTCTCGTATTTGTAATCAGATTCCGGGGAATGACTGATGAAGAGGGGGTCAGTCGGGTATATGCGGAACGCCTCCAGAATCACAGCTTCAGTATATTTGAGACAACTGAGTGTCTCATAGTCTAACTGTCCGTTAGCTTCGGTGTTGACAACCCGTTCCACTTCTTCGTGGATCCGGTTCTGTATATCGGGATAATTGACCAAATGATGGACAACGAACCCGAGGTTATTGGCCGGACTCTCATACGCCGCCTCATCGATGCCAATGGCGTTCGCAATGATCTCTATTTTTGTCAATGGATTGCCGTTAATGTCGTCCAACCGCTCGACCATCAGTTCAATGATGTCTTTGTGTGTGTTATTCACGCCTTCATTGAACGCTTGGATCCGTTTCTCGACAATGGCTTCGACTGACTGCCAGAGTGTCTGATCACTCGTCAGATGGAAGTAATCCGAAACCTTTTCAGTGATATCTCGGATCAGATTAATTATTAGAGAAAACTCTGGAAAACAGAGCAATAGTGAGGCCAACAGTTCACTTGTTTTGGCCGAAAGGGTCACTCTATGGGCTTCAATCAGTTTGTTGTGATCCGGATCGTACTTCTGGACGTCGGAGACCACACCGAAGGCACACCTGTGTATCGTATCCATAGTCAGGCCCTCAAATGTCCGGTAAATATTGAACTCTTCCCCGGAAATGGCCAACGGCTCCAACTTCTTGAGCATCTCATCCGTACATAAACTGATTATCGGAACCATTGACTTGAGTTGCGATGAACTAAACCACGGACTCATCGATTGTCGCATACGTTTCCATCGATAGGAGTCAACCCGATTGACCTGAAGCACAGGTATTACCCCAAAAAAATAATCATTTGATTTGATGACAGACCTGTTGGTGAAACTTCCAGTTCCTGTACAGACCCCCGGGTACGACATACGGCCGGTGGAAAAAGTGGTTGAACTCTTTGACCTGGATCAGTTTCAAGAGCTCAGGGTCTGTGACCACAATAAAAGGTTTTGCCCCCAAATAGTACCCAAAAACTCGTCCGTATTTCCGTTTCCAGCGCTCAAAACACTCGTTATATCCGTATTTATAGTATTCACTCATATTTCCTAAAATCAGGTGAGGTTTGGGTCCGGGAATGCCATTCCTCTCGAGGACTGTCATACGTTTGACTCTTCGATAATACCATAAAATTGTTAAAAGTGTTAAAATCGTTAAAAATGTTAACATTTTTTTGAATGAGTTTTTCAAACGACTTGTTTTGCGTGAATTTAATGACAGTTTTTCAATGACTGAACATATCTTGTGATCGAAGACCTCTCGAATTGATAGCAGAGATGAGGACTGAAGTCAATAAAAGTTTTATCTGAAAAATAATTGATTTTCATTACATTTACTTTAATTTGAGTTTATTTTTAACGTTTATTTCCATTTTCGAGTGTTTTCTTTACTTATCGACTGATAAGTAACACAAATAAATAGATGATTAAAAATTAACTTAACAAGGAAATCAAAAATTGTTTATGGTAAAATAGATTTCCATCACACCAATACCATAAATAAAAAGTTTTAGCAAGTTATATTAACAGGTAATTGATAGACGATTGAAAAGTTACAGTTCATAATAAAAATACAATTAAGTGTATCTAGTTGAGAAAAAATTGAATTGGTTAAATTAACAACTTCCACTTTTTCGAATATTCCAATTATTAAAATTTTTCCATGCTTATATTTTCTCAGATTTAGTGATAAATAAAAAATTACAGCTCATAAGTGAAAATACTATATAAATAAAAAATCGATGCAAGATCAAACTATTCAAAATTTTATCAAACTTATCGAATAACAACTTTGATATCACTTTTGAACCAATACTTTTATTTACTATCAGATCATAATTTCAGAGGAAAAACAAATTAATCGGATTATAGTAAATGTGAAAATCATTTGACCCGAGTCATCAATATATGCCCTGGTGATTAACAATAAAAACATTGCATTTTAAATAAACTCCAATGAATTGCTCAAAACTCATGTCATTCTCAAACAGTCAGTCATTTCACAGTTTTTCATTGATATCAGTTTAATCTCAGATTTCAGTCTTTTGAAAAACACAAAACAATTAATTAATAAAATTTAAAATAATTTTTGTAATTATTTTTAGAATTCATAGAATTTTAGAATATGTGGTTTAAATGAAATGACAGGAATCACATACAAATCTATTGGGACCGGCCCTCTACTCGTGGATTCAAGACTTAAAACACTTGACATACAAATGTATGTAAATACCTGTCCATCACTGACGCACAGGTAGTTTAAAATATATTTTCAAAAAACAATTTCTAATTAACTTTTCTGAAATCTTCTGCGGTTTAAATGATATTCAATTTTATTTCAAATAAAATACAGAATAATAAGATCAGACCGTTTTAGATAAAATAACCTTGCTCAAACTTAAGCTTTTATTACATATATTATACTCGATTATAAAGTTACAAAAATTACAATAAAATTCTGACTCATAGGAGAAATATGGTCTACATTTTGATTGACATCTTGTTATTGAATAAATTACTGTAAATGTAATAATTGTTTAAACAAATAATTATAATTTCAATTCAAAATTGTAGTCAACATATGACTAATATTAAGAGACAAATGTTCTTGTCACATTTTGAATGACACCTTCGAGTGGAATAATAGACATTTAAAATGTCTGAAAATTTTCTATAAATATGACTGAAATCCAAAATTAATTACACTTTTAATTCAGTACTCGATTTGAATTCTTATCGAAAAACTTCAATTAAATATAATTATGAATAAAATTCTGTTAATCATTGCTCTGGTAGTCATCTGTTCGACCGTTTTGGTGGAGAGTGGCGGAGGCTCCTCAGGTTTGGACTCACCAAGTGAATTCTCAATTTTTTTACATGTACTTTATATTACCAAAAGTGTCGCACACATTGAAGATGACCAAGCGACAAGCTGTAAATTACACCGCTGTTGTCGATCAGGGAATCATTGATTATTGCGAAAGATTGGAGAAAATTGATCCAGATGTTTGCATCAATACACTGAGCGATCTGTTCAGGAACGTTTGCCAAATACCAGATGATATTTATGAAACCCTTTTTGATAGGATCCACGATGGCTATGAATGCATGTTGACTCCAGGTAACCAATTTCTTAAGCTCATGGAAGATAATTATTGCCAAGGTAAAACTGATCTTCAATGTGGCCTCAAACTGTTCAAACATTGTACCGGAGTTTATGTGGTAAGGGATGAAATGCAATTTCCTGATAAGGAATGGGCTAGGGACTGCTATCAAGAACGTTTAACTACGATTAATTGATATTACTTTAAAGAGCATTAATTGAACTTATCTTGCTCAAATAAAGTATTTAAATTTGAATCATGAAATTTCTTTATAGATTCTATTACGATATAACTTACGAATTTTATTTCAGTGATACAAATTGAACAAGTTATAAAGGTTATTCTTGGTTCTTATTATTACGGTCAACTTCTGATTTTTATTACGTTATCAATTATTAATTACATGGTTTAATAATACAGAAAATACCCATGCATAAGCAAAGTGGTCGGGGTCGTCAAGATTTGTTTATATTTCTTCACAAATGAGGGGGTTTTCACTTAAGTGGGCTCTCATTAACGCTATGGAAGTGGGATTGGGTCTGAAGAAAATTTCAGCTAGGAGAGGATTTTCATTAAAAAGGGGTTCGCATTTGCCGGGATTATCTGTATTTAATATTTTACTAATACAAATGGATTTCAATTTGTTAATATAATAGAGTATATGGTTAACTTGTTTATTTATTTTCAAAATGAATAATTTTATATATTTCAAGTAATCAACCTTCCTCATAATGTTGAAAAGTCCATTGAATATACCAAAAAGGGAGAGACCTAGCCACATTCCCAAAAGACCTCCAAAGTCGCACAAGAAACGTATCATGTTCATTTCAGGAATGTGCTCAACAAAAATATCAGGGTGTTCACTATGGTAAATCCAGATATAATTCTCCTCTTCCGAATCATCAATTCTTTCTATTTCTAACGGATAGTATATGAAATTGCATTCAACCTTGCACATTTTCTGGCAATTTACCCTTATTGCGAAATTATTTATATTATAATCCGTATCATAACATGATATCAATCTATTACTTCCATTCATTAAATAGTCTTTCCTTATCAAAGATTTGCTCATTAAAATGCCATGATCAATTTTGCAAATCTCTTTTAATTTATCTTGGTAACAGTTATTAACGCAATCGGATCTCATCCTATAATAATTGAATTTAGTTTCGGAGTCATAAGAATGGCAGTCAGTGTCGTAACCCTTTCCTAATCTTCGAATTCTGTGCTCCGAATACTTTATTATTGTTACTTGTTTGAATCTAACATGCTCAAATTTGATTCCAACATGGAAATCAGGTAGCTCATTTGGCGAATGTATTGAAATATAAATATCTTGAAAGGGCAACGAATTATAAGCAGTCTCCCAGTTCAAACGAAAAGAGATCTTTTCAATTTGAGCAGGGACATTTTTCCAATCACCTTGCGAGTGTGAGAAAAAGGTAAAGCATTTAGATGATTTTCGCGATTCGAGATTTTCATCAATTTGCTGGATCACAATCGTTTCTAATGCTTCACCAATATATGAATATATGTTAAACGTCTTGGTAAATTCGATTTCCCATAGGCCGGGCACAGTTTTATTGTCAGAGTCTTTCCAAAAATTAAAATATATCAATTGATTTCCATCTAGGCCTATGTATTTGATGCTCATATTGTCGAACAATTCATTCATATCGAGGCCATTATTTTTCAATTTTTCATTCGTGTAATTCAGAAATGACTGATCATAAAATTGCCCACGATCATCAGAATAATTTCTCAATAGCTCTAAATATCTTGTATTTATATCTTTGAATTCAGGTTGAAATAGTGCAGCCCTTTCCATTGAGAAAAGACCCTGGTGACATATTGTTATAGCCGGAGGCGATCCGTCTGATATTACACCGATTTCAAGGCTGATGATAGTCTTGCCAGACATGTATTGTTTGTAAATCATTTGAACTTGGTAAATTAAACCGCATATTGAAATAAACATAAGAATTGTTTTAAAACACTTTTCAGCATCTCCTTTGAGTTTGCACATGAGATTTATATTCTTGAAACTTCTATAAATAACTTGAACAGGTTTGAAAATAATTGGCATTTTAAGATTAGTTAATGTAAGATATTTTTGGCGAATAACCCTGGTTAAAAGTTTTAAATTTTCATTAAATATGCTAAAAAGGGACAGACCTAACCACATGCCTAACAATCCGCCAATGTTACAGAAAACCTCGATCAAATTTGCTTCTGGCATATGTTGGATTAAAATATCAGGAAATTGACTATGACGAATCCAAAGATGATGAAAAACTGGATCATCTTCATTTTCAACATATGTGTCTTCGATTTTAATTTGATAGTATTTGGCATTGCATTCTAACTTGCATAATTTCTCACAGTTTTGCATTATTGCAAAATTAGCCCTGATAACGTTATAATCGGTGTCATAACATGATATCAATCTATTACTTCCATTCACTAAATAGTCTTTCCTTATCAAATAGTTGCTCATTATAAGACCACGGTCAACTTTGCAAATCTTTCTCAATTGATCTTGGTAACAATCCGTAACACAATCGGATCTCATTCTGTAATAATTGAAATTAGTATCGGATTCATAGTCATAGCAGTCAGTGTCGTAACCCTTTCCCAATCTTTTTATTCTCTGCACAGAATATTTGATCGTGTTCAATTTATAAATAAGAAGCTCATGAAATTTCAAGCCGATAACGAATTCAGGTCAGGGCTCACTCTGGGAATGTACTGAATAATAAAAATTCCAATATGGTTGTGATCTATGAGCAGATAAAACATTAATTTTGATCTTGATCACATCTAAATGAGCTTGAAATTTTTTCCACTCTTCTTGGGCATGACTGAAAAATGTTAGGCATTTACATTCTTGTCTGGATTCAACCTTTTTATAAGGTTGCTGGATAACTATTGTTTCCAAAGGTTCACCAGTGTATGTAAAATATTGATTGCTTTTGGTGAACTTGATTTGAAAATCACCTTTCAATGAATTATTGTCAGATCCTTTAGAAAAGGATAACCACATCGTATGACTTCCATCGAGAGCTTTGTATTTGAAGCTCATTTTATCGAACAATTCATTCATATCGAG
>JAQIXV010000946.1:0-14033 GCA_034700625.1 Tectocepheus velatus
ACAATAATTGTCTTATTTTTGTGAATTGAGTCAAACTGTTCTCTTCGTGAAGACGTTTAGAGTATTTCATATAAAAGCTTTTGTCGTACTTTCGGATCACATCCGGCGATAAGTGGCGTAAAACAAGTTTCTGTTTGACCCATAATTTCTTGTCTTTATATAACTCTTTGAGACAAAGGATCCTCTCTTTGGACACCTCTTCGACCAAAGGTTTGTCGCATTTTTTGGTCTTCGGTTTCGGTTCTGATTTGAAATTTGGTTTAAGACCCGAACGGAGACACCGACCGCTCAATTTGTCCGCAGAAGAGGAACTCATTGTCTGCTGTCAATAGAAATGATGTCAGTCTTTGTCATTACAAGAGACATAAAAACGGGAAAAGAGGACAAAATGCTTATTAAGGCAGTCAGTGGTGTTTGAAAAATCATATAATTATCGATAAATCGGTAAAATATAAACTACTTTTGAGATAAAAATAAACAAAAATTATATTCAAAAACAGATAAAGTGTTATCTCATATGAAATCTGATACGAATTGTCCGCTTTATCTGATGTCAATTCAATATTTGATCATTAGATCAATTGGTGACTATATTTTAGACTAATCGAGGTATTGAAAAATGTAACAGATAATGGACTACTAAATGTACCATGATCATTTAAATCAAATCAATAGTTAAATCAAATTTAAATTAAAAAATACGTTTTTTTGGCGCCAAACAAATAATACTTCCGAAGTGTTCATTAGATCAGAGCTTCCGATCCATTGATGTCTTTATTTTGCGAACAAATTATTTATAAAATAATTAATTAAAATAAAAATAAAAATTGAGTTAATATTTAAATAAAATGTGAATACATTTGAGAAGTGGTTTATAAGACGTAAACACAATAAACGACTTCAGAAACAACTCGTCTGACACTCAAACTGACACTTATTAAAAAGTGATGTAAGTCTTCATTATTTGGTCCTATATTTTGCTTTAACTTAATGTTAATATTAGACACAAATAGACCCATAATTTTGGTATTTCAAAACAAATTATATTACCATAAAATTAAATAACGCATTGTATGTGGAGCTCATTTTGGAGATACTAAGAACAAAACTATGGGCTAACAGCGCCTGGTAACCAAATTATTTAATTAAAATTAATTATTATGAATCATAAAATACGTCAAAAAATAATGAAATAAAATATTTGTCAAAACTTTGCCTCAAAATCACAAAATGTAAGAATATTTTCATATTTTAAAAAATTTAATCACTTTTTGGGAATAATTTTGTTAACAACGAACTAATTGATGACTAATTCAAATATTTTTCGACATTCAATCGACTTGTTTAGCGAACTGAGAGAATCCCTTCACAGGGCTTCTAGTCATATGAATATTCGATAATCGGATTGTTTAAGAGTTTGGTGTAATGTAAGCAAGGTTATAATTTATAACTTATAAATTAATTTTAATGTTTAGTTTTGAAATATTTATTGTTTTGAATTAATATCCAAATTAATTAATGTTAACGATATTCACATAGAAGTCTCAATTTTTCAAAAAGTTTGTGTTTTCTGAAAACATTTATAACCAAAGAGTAATCATTGATTCTAATGATACTAATCAAGGTCATATAATAGAATATATTATTTTTATATAAATCTTTTTTTTCGAAATTTGCTCTATATGTGTTCAAATTGTTTATATTAAAATGTTCATGTTAAATAAATATGATTTAAAACCCGTTAATAAATTATTTATGAATTGATTGGTTGAGCTCTCATTTCTACTCAACAGATGGAAAGGGCGCTCCAATCGAGCCCTTCTGAAAGTTGTAGACATAACTATATGACCTATCTCGAATGAATGGATGTTGATGCTCGAACTCAACTTAAAAATAGTTGACTATCTAGCACAGACAAAGTTATCCATTTTAGAGATGAATTTTCAAAAGAAATTAGAAAATTGATAAAAAAAATCACATTACTATCGCATATTGTTGACAAAATATTGAAGTAATTAATGTCAAGTTGACATTGTCAACAAGGGAATTTTTTCAATGCAAATTAGTTTGTTTACATAACCAAGTACCATTCCAATCTTAACAAGAATGGATTGTCCCTCTCTTCCAACTCATTTAGTTAAGAGTGAAAAGTATATCAAATCCACAAAACAAATGATTTTCAATGAAAAGGAAAGCACTTCATATCAATTGCCTTTAATTAATTTATTTATGGAAATCCATTTGAAATCCATTTAAAAACATTTGAATAATGGAATGAAATCTATTTTGGATTTAAACTTCATTCCAAAAGTTTGACGTTTTGTTCAATGATTTGAAAAACAAATTATTTTTATTGGTTTCCGACCCAAACGTAAATCCAGTTTCGGATTAGACCTAAAACTATGAGATTTTAACAGAAAAACTGTATTTGTTTTGAGGACCACTTTTGACGGCTTTACAAAATTAATCCATTCATTTCGCACTCGACTATTGACTGGATTATTGATTTTCATCATTAGATTTGCATAACTTACGGATCGATACAAAGTTTTTCCATCAAATCATTGAATGAAATGAGTTTATAGTTCTTAACGTAAAAAAGTCTTCTTAACTATGAAATCAATTTTCAAAAGTATATAACACTATAAATAAGTGGAGTTTTTTTCAGACTTAAATCATCTCAAAGAAAAAGTTTCAAAATCAATGATCTGAATGACATATACCTCGAAGAGAGACTCATTTATCTCATGGAAAGTTTCAAAATCTCTTCAAATTTATTTTTAGACACTTTTTTCTGTCAGTGCCTCAAAAACTCAATGAACTTGAATTAGAAAAAATTCAAAAGAAGTTTAAACTATCAAAACATTAAGGCTTTGCCTAGAAGGTTTTCCTACGTCAAAACTACGTGTATTTTCAACAGCCGCCTTGGTCACCTACTCCTCCTCGAAGATCAATTGTTATTATGAGTAATATTTAACTTAAAATTTTAATAACAATAACGATATCGCAACAGATGTAACGATTCTCTCATACGATCCACTCATTGAGAGCACAGCATCAGTAGTTTTGTTGGAAACTCATCTGCCGTATTGTCTGCGCCTCTACTCCACTGCCATATCATAATTTTGTGTCAAATTTTGTCAATATTTTAATATTTCACGTCTTTTATCATCAAAAATATTCGACTCTCTATTGAATGCATTTTCTGTTTACATAACAAAAGAATTAATTACAAACCAATTGATTATGTATTCAATCATTCGTTTGAAGTCAAAATTTATTTTAAAAGGAAAATCAAAAAAATACTTCAAAACAAACAATTCGTACGAAAAAAAAGGATTTGAGAAAATGATTTATGATTTTCTTGGAGAAGAACTTAGTTTTTCAGATAAATCAGATCCTATTTTACAATAAAATTTATTCAAACAAAATGAAACGAAATCAACTGAAGTGAAGGTTGAAAAATGAGTTGAATATAACTCTTGTTTTTGTATCATTTGATGGCAAAAGAAATCTTAAGGATATCTAATATAATGGAAAAGACTTCAGAAGTATCGCAACAACAATGAAAAAACTTTCAGAACAATGAATGACTCTTTCCTTCTCTAATATTAGCAAATTTGAGAGGAATGGGAGGGAAGGGGGGAGAGAGAGAGAGAGGAGAGAGAGAGAGAGAGAGAGAGAGAACTGCATCGCAATCACAATGACATCGTTGATGAAGACTGATGACCAGTCTGTGCGACACTACATGAATATCAAGACATTTTTCTGTTGGTTGTGCCGTTCCTTTACTCCAATGGCATAATAGGGCCAAAAGTAAAACGCCATCGGATTTGACTCTACAGTAGACTTAATCCTCGATTTCTTTTTTGTCTTTTCGTGTGTCGACACCCGAACCAACACTTCTAATAGGAATCAGATTTTTGTCTTCACTTCTTTGCCTTCAATATATGAATGAATAGATTGAATGATAGATATATTTTTCTTTTGGGTTTTGCCATAACTATAATAACGCACAGGAATGACATTAATTTATACTTTGCCATCAAAATTTAGCTAGGGTATTAACTATGTGTCTTGTTTATGAGACTTAGCGACTCAGAGGTAGAGCACAAGGAAAAAAGTTTGCATATAATATAAGTTATATTAACTTTCATCGTCTCATCGCTTGTTTGTAATAAAACTTTTTTCTCAATTCTGTTAATCGCAGAAAACATTCACTACTTTTCCAATCTTTTATGTAATCCTATCCACAAATCCTCTGATATTTATTCTGATCTGAATTTCTCATCGAAATTGTGTTGAATTAAAGGTTTGTTTTTTTAATCTCTTTCTCAATAAAAACTTCAGATCAAAGGATCAGAATTTGTCTGAAAAGAGGAGAGAATAGAAAAAAAAATATTGGATTCAAAAGAAAAACATTAATTCCAATGAAAATAATTATAATTAATCTGAAGAAACGGTTTATTGAAAACAACACTTTTTGACATTGAATTATGTCTTTCATTCAAAAGTAAGACCTTTTGTCAGAAACAAAGTCACAGATAGAGAACCACTGGATCCCAGAGTCCGACACAATAGGAAGAGAAGAGCATTTAATAGCGATTTTGTGACACCAGACAAAAAAAGAGACGACAGAGTCGGCCATAAATCAAAGCATCGGTTTATTAATTCCAAACAAATTCAAAGGGAAGACAACAATTGAAAGGTAGTCTTCCTATTGATAAATAGTGTTTAGTTAACAGTTCAGACCATTTCAATACAATTGTGAGGACGTACTCTCTTTCTCTCTCTGTTCATAGACCCCCTCCAACCCCCAAAGTATTATACAAAACGAGTGTCAGACCTACGGTTTCAATGTAGACAAACAGCACAACAAGTGATTTATAATCTTCAATACAAAACCGTAGGAAAAGTCAATTTAATTTCAATTGTCGACAACTCATCCCATTGTAAACCATTGAAAGGACTGGCATTCAGGAGCCAATTGTGTCCGACAATTATCATAACTGTCTCTGTATTTGTGACAATAGTGTCGGTCATTGTGAACGTTAGCCACTATTTATAGCTTTCCATTCGCTACCGAAATAAATGAAACAATTTTAACGAATTTGAAAAAAAAGTTTTTTATTTTGAAAATTAATAATAATTTCGGAAATAATTGAATAAAATCTAGAGATTAGAGAAAAAAGCGATGAAATTACGACACAAACCGATAAAAATCAGACAAATATTTCTATTGAATAATAGATTATAACAAAAGATAACTAAAAAGTTAACAAAAGATAAACATTTGACACAAAAAAATCTTTAATTCAATCGAAATGAATGCCTATTTTAGAGGTCTTTTTATGGGTAGGCGTTGAGGGATAGACCCCATTCAGAGCGCAGTGTTCTGCACGTGCGAGACTAACACGTGTGAAACCGTGTGCCTCCTCTCCCGGTTCTCTTCACTCTTGCTTTCATTTGGAGGCTTTATTTCTGAGGCATTAATTCAAAGTCTATTTAGTGCTACATTTGTTGTGTCTATACTTTTGTTAGTCTTTTGTCACAAAAAATATTTTTCAATCAAATTATATAATCGGAAATGTTTTTCAGAAAACTTGAGCTAAAAATCTAAAGTTTCGTTTGATTTTTAAACCCATTATCCTTGAAATTGAGAGATGTGTGAGTCTGACCCAAATCAGTGTTTCTAAGCACCCATTCCTCGGATTTTCCACGAGAAACAAAACGAGGAAATTGTGTGAAAATAATTAAACAATTTCTAAAATGACTGCAAATCTTTCACTTTTATATGTCTTTGAATTTAATTTGAAAATAAAATTATTTCTTAAAATACTTTGAAATAAGAGCCGAAAATTGTTATCCGAGACACGATTTTGAACATTGAAACCCATAAAAGACATTAAAATTTGTTTACAATTAAATTAATTTCGTTATTAATCACAGTTTTATGAGAACTTCAGAAAAGTTTCTCAAAGTTTTTTGCTAATGACTCAGACATAAAGATCTGGATTTAACTCCGGGTCCTCTCTCCTCAAGGGTCAGTGCAATACGACACTCGACAATAAGTTAATTAACGGAACGACACTCTATTTTCCACTAATAAATTCTGAGCTAAAAATGTGTTAAAAACAAAGTTTTTAAGAGAAATAGTGAGAGTCTTAAGTGAGAGACACAGAGAAAGGACAGGGATATGGAAAGTAGTGGAAATAGATGTGAGTCGAGCCGAGAGCTACTAATTCAAAGAGGACTTCATTAATATTTATTATGGGGACAGATGTTGTGCTGTGCGACGATTTTCGAATTAAATAAAGCCTTTTTCCGAATGATTTACAATTTTTTACGGATAGAGAAAAATACATTTCATCTGAAATAACAAACAAATAGTCAATAAATGATCAAATGATACGACTATTTGCTTGTTTCCAAACGACTATTTGCAAGAACCTTATTGTCAATTATCCGTTTTGTTTGACTCAAAGTATTTTTAATATAGTATTTCATTGAAAATAGTAATCAATTGAAGAAATGTTTACATCAAATATAGTCTCATTCGAGCGGATAATAAGCCAAAAATACATCAGAGATATTCAAAACACTTTCAACCGATGGTTGACTGAAAACATTTCCAATAATATATACCATAACAAGAATTTCTGAACGAATAATATTTTTATGCAAACATTTTGTCAAACATTATAATATCTTCCGTATTATTCATCAGTTGTTTTGATAATTATTTTCTGAATTGAATTTTTCAAAAAACAGAATCTGTTTATTGAAAGTCATCGTAAAAGTTGCGAAAGTCTAATGAAATTCATTTAAAAGACTTCATTTGAATATCAAATCAAAAGTCAAAAGCCTTCCGTTTTTGCGGAAAAAGATTTTATTAATAAAAGAGTGAATTTTATTGACAAAGTTTTCAACTTAAATATGAAGGCTTTTAAACAAAAGTAAGAATTATTTTTGAATTTTCAATTATTTGAAAATTATTCTGAGTTTTGCTGTCGAGTTAGAGACACTTTTTTTACAATTATTTTACTATCAATTCGTGTCAAACGTTAGATATCTTGCGATCAAAGCAAACAGTTTTATGACTTATTGTTTGCAAAGAAAATTATCGTCAAAATTATCGTATGATTTGAATCAAAGATGAAAATTAAAAAACTATTAATTTTTTTCACTTTTATTTTTGAAAACCTAAAAACAAGTGTCGGATTTGATTGAGTAATCGACTAATTCTTTCGAAGCTATGCTTAAAAGTCCATTGTTTTTGGGATTTTTCCTCTAAAATAACCAGAAGTTTGTCCACATTTTCATCAAAACAATAGAAACTCTTATTCAAAATCTGATGCCTCACGAAATGCTTTTAGATTTGAAGTGAAATTAAAGACTAAAATAATTTTTTTAAAAAAAATAAAATCAATTTTATATTAAAATAGTTTTCAAATTCCGAACGAAATAACCGTAAGTGAGGTTTGTTTTTAATTTTATGTCAAAAACTTTTTAATTAATATATAACTCATTTCATTGAGTATTCCCTGTCTTAGAAAGACTTGTTATAAACTTTTGGATTAATTATTGATCGAAACAACTAATTATGATCTCTATCTCAATCACTATTTGTTCTGATTTGGAGACCCAATCGAATAGCTGTCTCTCCTCTCCCACTGAAGTCAACCCTATTTTGTCGCACAAAAACTTTTACCCAAAACGAAAATTAATGAGAAAAAGGATTACTGCGAGAGAGAGAGAGAGAGAGAGAGAGAGAGAGAGAGAGAGAGAGAGAGAGAGAGAGAGAGATTACAGAATGAGATGAATGTTGTGTTTCTATTCGAGTGCTGTTAATGTTTTTTCCAAAAAGTTTAGCTCAAGAAAAAGATTATTATACTCATATGACAAACTCACCCTGTGCAACTTCTCATTAATTCATTTAATTATTTTTAAAGAAGAATAATATAATAATAGAATATTTTTTCAAATAACAGGAATTGCGAGAAATGATTGAAAAGACGCCAAATGTCTGTAAGTAAAACGTAATTTTGTTTGCTTTACTTATAACAAAACGATAAGTTATCATGTTCTTGTGATTGATTGAATAAAATTAACTTGCATAACACAAGCTTGTGCTTATTTATTGTTGAAAGTACCCTTAGTCAAATAGTCAAACTAAGGGTATTGTCTTTGATTTACTGCTTTCCCACCGATAGGTAGAAGTCATTAAAATAATAAAGATATAGAAGAAATATATTCAAACGCCTTGTTCCAAAGATCAAGATCATTTCACAAGAATTATGATGAAATTGGTGGTAAACTTTACCCCCTCTTTGACAGGAAAACATTTTCAGTCAAAACTAAAATATTGGTATTTCGATAATCATGACTCATAAATAACTTTTCTGCGTTACTTAGATTCAATATAGCAATTATCATGGTAAAGAGTAATTGAATAGAGAAGAAAATTGTTGATCACTATTAGTGACAATTTTCTAGGAATTGTATGAAATTATTTATCAATTGACGACTTATTACCAAATGTTTAAATCAAATAAGAAATTGAATAACAATTAAATGCCTGATTATATATCTGAATAGATGGTAAGCTTCTTGAGATTTTGATACACTCTCATTAAATATAACACGAACTTATCTGGAGTGTGTCAAGGTTAACCATATCGAAAATATAAGTGAATTTTGATCCAAAAATGAAATATAGGATCAAAAATCATTAAAACTAATCATAAGATTATTTTCATTTAACGGATGCAATACTTCTCTAATAACTCAGAGGTTATCGATATTTAAATAAAAATAATAATATATTTTCGTATTCAGTGCAGAAAGAGTTTGCTTTGGATTAGTTTATCATTTTTATTTCCTATCAAAAATGAAAGATGACCAAGTTGTCTTGAATTTTTAAATCAGTGGCACATCTTTCAATCATTGATATAATTTACCTTGGTAGTCTATCTTTTTCGTCAAAGGTTGTCCCGACCAGTGATAAGAAATATATTTTGAAAATATATTTGGTATCTGTTCTACAGATAATATTCCGAGAATTGCCACTAAATTTACTGAAAGTATGACATAACCAGAACATCAAGCAATTGATTATTTGACAGAATTTACATGAGTCCGAAGAGTGAGAAGGATCAAAGTTATATTTTTTGTGTCCTGTGTAACTCAGATAACAAACATTTTTGTTTATTATAATAACCCAGAGCTTGAAAGTAAAGTTGCAAGTTGATTCAGAATTTGGCTGATTGTTTATTTTGATAATTTTAATATCACCTTGACTATCACTGCATACCTATGCAATAGATCAGATCAGATAATACAGTATATAAAAGCTACCGATTTGACGCCCTATCACATTGATAATTGGGCCTTGCTTCAATTTGCTTCAATTGCTTCAATCATTGCAATAATTTTGAAAAATATAAATATTAATAATTACTTTATAATTGAATTTTTGTTTTGTTTAAACATTTGTTTGAATAATAATTAATTTTATTAAAAAAGTTTTTCATTTAATTGAAACAAAAGATTATTTCGATTTGTTTGACGATATTCTGATCGATAATCAAATATTGTTCGACAAAATGGATGGCAAAGGGAACGACATTCTGTTGCCGGTGTCTAATATTATTAAACAGAATCGGTATAAACTCCAGAAAGAGTTCATCGACCGAATCAATGAGTCAAAGGCAGACACAGATATCTGGGGATTGAAGGAACAGTTGAGAGTGAATGGTAAGTTACCATTGGTAACATTACAAAATTTACCTTAACTTAAATAAATATCAAGATCGTTTTCATCAAATAACTTAATTTTCAGACAATTACACTCTCGATATGAAAGAGTTCAAAAGGACAGTATTCCCAAAACTATTGGAAATGGCCTCTAACTCGTCTGACCTGAGCGGACAGGTTAGCGCTATATCACTACTGGCGTTAATCCTATTCAAAGACTGGGAACTAAAGACAAAACTGAGTGAAATTGCACTCAACGCCAAACTCATCCAAAAGTTAATAACAATCAGCGAAACAACAAAAGAGACAAAAATCAAAGAATTAGTTTCGGAAGTCTTCCTATTGTTGTGTCTGATTGTGGCCAACGATAACCAAAACGTTAAAAAATCGTTACAATCATCAGATAAGGCGCTGATTGAGTGGACAATCGGGTGAGTCGTATCTCATTATCTCAATCCGATAATAAGAATAACAATTCAGTTATCAATTGAATGCCATTAGCCTATGTATTAGAGAACCATGATAAGTTTCCTGAAAAATTTGTCCAGAGATTTGATAACCATAATTAAAATATTCAAAAACATTTTCAAATAAAATTTTATTTAAAATTTTATTACAGTTTTACGAACGACACAAACAACGAGATACTGATATCAAATGGGTTAAGACTTTTGAAGTTTTTCATCTTTTTTGCTAAAGATTTCCAAACAGTTTCACCCGTCTTATCGACTCTTATCAAAGGATTGAAACATTCGGACTCGACTGTCATCGTCCAGACCTGTCAAACGTTATTGATCTTCAGTCAGAGCTTCCGTGAGTCGAGACAATCGATAATTGACTCAAACGTATGCAAAAGACTCACAGACTTATGGCTGGAATCGCTCGAAAATGAACAGATTTTCCGACCAATTTTCGCGATAATAAAATCAATTTTGCCAAGATTCAATGACTACAAGAATCATTTCTTGAGCAAAGAGTTCAACATTTTGGAAGTGATCCCAAAAGTGGTCAAATCAAACGAAGAGAACAGAATATATGCGACGGATATCATTAAAATGATTGCAATGAAACCATTGAACGCACAGAAGTATTCCTCAACGGAACAGATCAACACAATTATCAAATACAAAGTCATTGAAGAAATCAATAATCTATTAGAAAATGACGATTCAAATGAAGTCAAATCTAGTGCTCTGAACGCTATATTCATTTTGGCAAAGAATTGTGATCTGGATCAGCTCAATAAATTAGCTGAACAAGGTATTTCAAAAATAGTCATTATAATTTTGTCCTTGCTAATTTATTCGATGAATTCTAACTCCGAAGGCTGTCTTAGAAGTGTCTGCTCACAGTTGGGTAGAGACGATGAAAAACAATTAAGAATTACTGTCCTCACAATCGGTCAGTTCTTGTTAGAGGAGTTCAAAGAACATTTGAAAAGCAAAACACAATTTCCAAAACCAAATCCAAATCAAACCGAATCGTTGACTCCTTTCGCGGCCATCATTAGAGGGACCGAAGGCTTCACTCATTTAAGTCGAATCAATAGAGAGAGGACTCAGAAGGAAGAGCTCTTCAATAAAGGCATACCTGAATGCAGTGTGAAACCGGACGGCTATAAACTTAATGAAACCGAACGTATGATCGAAGAGATTATGATCTACTGTTACGGTGTCGGAAAACAACCCAAACATAGGGAACCGTCGATGGAAGTGATGGAAAGGGATCCGTCTCTCATATCGTGTTGTGACTGTAAGAACGCTTTGGCCACAACCAATATCTTCAGCTGTGGTCACGTCACTTATTGCCAGAAATGTGCCGCCAGTGCCGTCAATAAGGCCTACTCTAATGATCCGAAGAAGTGTTCAGTAGTCGACAGGAGTATGAAAAAGTGTGAGAAACCGATTGCAACTTCTGCCTGTCCTATGTATTATTTTAGAGATAAGCTTTACAAAGAGGTAAAATATCAAGATCAATTTTTTTTTAAAAAAAACTTACTAACATTTAAATTTTGAACTTTTTAGTACATGGCCCAGCAGACCAAACTGGAAAACGAGATCAAACCTGAAATTCACAAGTGATCCTGGTCATATCAACCAAGATTAAAATCTGTTTGAATGAAAATAAAATGATTTTTATCGATTTATATTTTAATCGTATTTTTTTATATAAAATTAAAGTCAATTAAAGTGATAATAAAAATGTCAACAATTCTCGGATCGAAAGTCAAAACTTCAAAATCCGGTCCCAATTAATGGGCTTTTCATAAGTTAACTCATGATATGTCGGATGCGATGACTGAATGTGAATCCAATTTCACATTTGCCAGAGAATGGCACAGAATAATAGTCTACAGATCTATGAGTTTAATGTCAATTATAAATCAGTGCAATCATTGTATTGCTGTCACACAAGACATAGACTCACATCTCTTGGGCCTAACCTCACAAAATATAGAGGAGAGGGAGGGAGAGAGAGAGTGAGAGTCGAAAGCAAGTCCTCACACATCCATGAGTGGAGTGACATATCAAAAGAGTCGTCGACATTGGCATCAGTTCTCCATCTCTGGTGTCGACCAATAATTTCATGACTCAAAGAAGTGTTGCCAACTATTTTTAATGGCACACCACTGATGGCATTAACACACTCTGACATATCGCCATTTGACACGAACTTTGTCTCTACTCTAGCATCGCTCTGCACAACAATAGAGAGCTCAGCATATCTCAAGAGAATCGATGGCACGGATGAGGAAATATTGTTTGCAATCGATTTCTACCTCACATTTGCATCCATTTGTAACCATTGATGCGAAACAATAATTGTGACACTATATCGATGGCACAGTTATTGAGGGCTTTCTTTCCATTCGAGTGACACTTCCATAGAAACTGAAGAGGAATTCAACTCAAAAGCCAAACATTATTCACGAAAATCACTCCATATTTCAATATTGACTCAAAGAATCGTTATTTTAATATTCATTTCAATGATTCTGAAGAATGACTGTTCAGAACATTAGGATTTAAGTCAATCAGAACTCAAATAATTTTCAAAATGAGCAAGGCCATTTCTAATCCTATCGAGATAATTGAATTTCAATATCCATTACATTTCTCAACTAATATAAGAGAAAAAATATGGCAAAAACTCTACTGAAAAACCGAAATGAGTTTTGTTTTCAAAGAAGGAGTAATTTGTTGGGAAAAGACTAAAAATGAGAGGCTGTGCTGAAGCCAAAAAAGTACTTTCTCTTAACTTTCAATTTTATGCTTACCTTTTCTCAAACAGTATTATAAACAATTTGTATTACTTAAAGGATTTAAAATCACTTTACTTTTTCTTAGGAGAAGAGAGAGAGAGAGAGAGAGAGAGAGAGAGAGAGAGAGATTACAGAATGAGATGAATGTTGTGTTTCTATTCGAGTGCTGCTAATGTTTTTCCTAAAAGTTTAGCTCAAGAAAAAGATTATTATACTCATATGACAAACTCACCCTGTGCAATTTCTCATTAATTCATTTAATTATTTTTAAAGAAGAAATAACACAATAATAGAATATTTTTTCAAATGACAGGAATTGCGAGAAATGATTGAAAAGACGCCAAATGTCTGTAAGTAAAACGTAATTTTGTTTGCTTTACATTCAAACAAAACGATAAGTTATCAAATTCTTGTGATGGATTGAATAAAATTAACTTGCATAACACAATATTGAGCTTATTTATTGTTGAAAGTACCCTTAGTCAAATAGTCAAACTAAGGGTATTGTCTATGATTTACTGCTTTCCCACCGATAGGTAGAAGTAATTCAAATAATAAAGATATAGAAGAAATATATTCAAACGCCTTGTTCCAAAGATCAAGATTATTTCACAAGAATTATGATGAAATTGGTGGTACTCTTTGACAGCAAAACATTTTCAGTCAACACTAAATTATTGGTTTAAAATATTGGTATTTCAATGACTCATGAATAACTTTTCTGCGTCACTTAGATTCAATATAGCAATTATCATGGTAAATAGCAATTGAATAGAGAAAAAAAATTTTTGATCACTATTAGTGACAATTTTCTAGGAATTGTATGAAACTATTTATTCAGATTTAATATCAATTACCAAATGCTTAAATCAAATAAGAAATTGAATAATAATTAAATGCCTGATTAATATATCTGAATAGATGGTAAGCTTCTTGAAATTTTGATACACTCTCATTAAATATAACACGAACTTATCTGGAGTGTGTCAAGGTTAACCATATCGAAAATATAAGT